>JAGDQP010007230.1:33816-50138 GCA_022664845.1 Lepisma saccharinum
GTTTGGCGATCGCGGCCCTGCCATGAATTTTCATTTTATGAAGTTCCCGTCGCACTGTTTTTGATGAAACCGGGTTCTGTAGGCCGGAATTGAGTTCAGATGTAATTTTCATTGCAGTGGTCTGCTTTTTAGCTGCTACAATCCGTTTTAATGCCCTCCTGTCCCTATCGGACAGGATTGTCTTTCGACCACTGTTGTGCTTTGCAGACGTTGTTTGCCCATGCATTGTGTATGCCCTCGTGACATTGGACACAGTGCCTGTCGATACCCCCACAATGGTCGCCACTGTTATCACTGAAGCTCCAATCAGACGGGCACCAACGATCATGCCTCTTTGGAAGTCTGTCAGGTCGCCCATTTTACCGCACCACTTGCACACCACGACACTCACAGGTGAACTGGCTACTGCTGACGGAAGAGGAAGGTCCACATGACACATTGAAAACAAAACACGATCTGCAACCGCAACACGTGGTGTACAGTGGCGGGCCACACTTACGTGTCCTGTATGACGTGTTTTTAGATTTTTTTGTCCAACCCCTGTATATATGAGCTCCTGCGTAGCGTAGTCGGTAGCGCGCTCGACTTCAGTGCGAGCGGTCCCGGGTTCGATTCCCGGTGGGGGCTCTAAAATTTCGGTGTTGACCCAACATCGTGAGGACAATTGGCGATCACAGTGAGAGGTTCGGCTCTCCTCTCCCAACCCGTCTGGTCAGCGTGGGAGCAGTAGACCAACTCCTCCCTTCGGGGAGAGGACTCATCCACTAGTGGATTGAATATAGCTGTGATTTATTATATATATATATATATATATATATGTTCAAATCTGTATATCGGTTTCCTTCACAATATTCTATAAGTTATTTTTTTTGTTTTCCTAAAAAACAAATAAAAAGTATAACCGAAAATATTACATTTAAGTTGAAATACACTTAAGCTAAATTTGCGATGAAACATCGTGTGTGTTTAAAGACAAATAGAAACTTGGGTCTAAACGAAAACCCAAGTTCGATATGAGATTTAAGTAAACCGAAAACTGAGTTTCGAACATAGACTTAGTGTTTCATTAAAAACCGAAAATCGGGTTTTGAACAGCAATACCTTATCCGATAAACGAAAACTGGATTTTAGAATAAAACTCTGCTGTTTTAAAAAATGGTTGTCAAGGAGAAAAAGTCCATCTTGTTTTTAAATATATGAAGTTACTTCTGTGCCTATCTATACTAGATATTTTTTTTAAAAAAAAATAAAGAAAACATGGCATTTATTTCTTGACGTCCTTTTCGGTATTACGTTTTTGACCAAGTGAGGCGGAGCCCGGTCAGGGGACTATGCGCATGTGCTACCGCCAGGCTTCAGCAGTGAGGACGTGATTTGAACGCTGTGTAGGTTTTGTTGGAAAAATTTTTGGCCGAGACGTTTCGAATGACACCTCAACCATCTTCGTAGCCTGAATAGTTCCTGAGTTGAAAATATGTCGATTATCCCCTTTAGCTAGTATGGAGAAATAGACCGTCATATCTCAGTACCCGATCTGGATGATCTCTGCAGGCTTAAAGTTGTCTTGCAAAGACCTCGACAACGACTGTCGTAACCGTAGTAGTTCGGAGTTGAAAGAGTTTCTAATAGACGGCGAGAGCGGGGGTATGATAAGGCTTACCAGGTTTTCTTCCTGAACTTTCAAAATCGTATGCTTAATGACAGCAAATGGAGTTACCTTAAAAATGGAAACAAAACAAGATCTTACGTCTGATGGAATTCTGTCGGAAGTTTCGACCGAGTAAACGGAATACTTTTATTTATTGTGCTGCTGGCGCTGTCTGGCCTAATATATCGATTCTTTCAGTGTCGTGAGAGTACGGACACCATCTATTGCTCTCCTTCTCGTCTTATTCCACCGTTGTTCCATCAGCAGCAATGTTATCTCGATATAGGAGAGAGAGAGGGGGAGGGAGGGGGAGGCGAGAAAGACAAGAGTGCGTTATCCGAATTGTAACGAGAACGTTGGTTTGGCCAATTCATAGAGAAATACGAAGGCAAGAGAGGACATTTTAGTATTGGAAATGGAATTCGTTTGAGAACTAGACCGTGGGTGTACGATAAAGTAATACGGAAACCTTTTTTCTTCGTGCTGTTCTCCGCCAACTCCCTCTATCCTCAGCGTAACTTTTGCTTTGTATACCGTGAGAATATGCACAGTATGGAAGTGGTTTTTGATGTCCAGACCTCAAATTCTAAAAATATGATATCAGCACACTTGGACCATGACTTAGAAATCTTTCCAAGCCTTTGCATTGTCCTCAAGCACAATATTTCAGTAGTGAAATAGCGAAACCATATGCCTGCATTTATCTATTATCCGTTCATACTTAAGAGTATATTGTTGTTCGTAAGGGAACAGCGTTGCCAGTTTGACCGTTAAATAATAAAAATAAAAAAGCGAAACAGCTCGCTGCAGCCGTTCTCTTACAATAGCCAAGCGGCAGCGTGTCCGTCAGGGGGGAGGTACAATAAGTAAAACTGCAGCTGTTGCCCATGTAACACTATAGACCAAACACTGGATCGGTAATAGCACAGGCCTGATTGGCTAAGCGGTAGAGGCTTAGCGTCGAGTGTGAAAGATTCGGGTTCAAATACCGGTGTTGACAAACTGTTTTTTCCTCCAGTTCCTGTATCTTCACATTGTTTCACAATGTAATTCTGATATCAAAAGATCTTTGTAGTGTTTTCTTTTCGTTTTTGCATTCTCATGTTGATGTTTGTTCCATTTTGAGGGTATGTTCTATTTTTAATTAATGTTCTTTTGTTACTCTTCGAAAAGTTTCGGCAAATGAAACAAAAATAATGACAAGTAGAAATTACCAAAAAACACTTCATAGAACTGCGAATCAGAAACATATTATCAAACCTTGCAAATATAGAAAACGAAACATTCAAGAAAACGTAATAAGATTGTCAACGTTACAAATGAAACGCCAGATTTATCGCGTACGATACCAAGGCATTTTAGCTACAAAGCGTTAACGATGTATATCACCCCCGCCAGCTTGGTTAGACCTTTCTATTGATTTACATCGGAATTGTTTTACTAGTCTTATGTCTGTCAGGAGCGTAACTTTTATCTTCTGTTTTCGCCTAGTTCTCCGTCATGTTTTCCTCGACTCGTGCTGTTTTATAGAAATTCAATATTTTACACACGAACAGTATAATTTCCCGTTGACATATTGTGATTTCTATGGTAAACTATTAAACATACATTATACTTATATATTTGAAGAAACTTTACAAACTGACTCTACAAGAGTTAAAATAGCCACCAAGGCAAATTTCCTGAAAGCGGAACTTGAATATTCTACTTCTGAGAGACATAAGACGAGTAAAACGATTCCTATGTAAATCAATTGCAAGGTCATACCAAGATGGCGGGGGTGATCCACACCGTTAAAGGAAGTTAACAGTATTATTGTACTAACCGATTTTTTTTACGCTTTTCTTATTGCACGGCAGCATCTTCAAAAAATACTCGAGGTTTTTGTTAACTACTCTATATCCAGTGATTCCGCCAGATCCCCCCTGTGGGGGTCACCCCCAAATTCTCAAGAACAATCCCAGCTTTAAAACTTTTACGGTTAAAATTTGATAGAAGTCATGCAAAACTCTACTTACACCCTCCCGATTTTTACTTTCCCAATTTAAAATTCATGGGGAATCCCTGACTCTATATCGATGTGTGCAAAGTTTTATTCGGATCAGGAAGGAAGGAAGGAAAAATGTGACGTTTTCTGAGGGAAGTTCCAGAATTTTCGGATCAGAATTTATCACATCTCAAAGTGAATGAAGACTTTTCAAGAGAGACTAGCATAATCTAGCAGCAGTGAAAACAACCACAGTGATTGGCTAAGAGGATTGCGAAATGAAAGTGCTTCAGAATCGGTGTATTAACGAATGGAAATCACGAGTTAAAAAATGCTAGACATTTTTTCACTAAAAAGTAAGATATCGAAAATCGTTTGTGAGATTATCTTTTAGATACTAACCTGTCTTCCCCACACATGGACGCTGCAATAATATACAGGATGATGCAAAAGACTCCATACATTCGGAGACGTAAGGACACTGGAAACTACTGCATGTTTATATTCGATGTACGCACCCTTGATTTCAATACTCTTGGCCACACGCGTTCGCCAGTCAGAGGTGATGGTTTTGGGCCGCCTACTTCTCGGGCGATTTTCACAGATCCTGTTTCCCGAAACTTTTCAATTAATATCATCATTGTGTCATGAGTGATGCTGGTTCCAGGACCACGAAGGCATTGACGTCAAAATCCCGGTGGACATGACTACAGGCGCTCTTATTAGCCAGCAATATGATATCTCTGCGCAGGTTTCGAAAGACATCTCTCTGGTTTACCTTCAACAAAACTGGAATTGTTTATGAATGGTTGTTGAATAACGATTAGCTAAACAGTTCCTAATATTTACGGACACGAAAGAGAACTTACTAATATTATTTGGAAAGTTAAGCTGCTAAACTAACACGAGTTCTTTTTTCCAGTTTTCTTGCACCCTAGGCTAATCTCAGTTAAGCTGTTCGGTCAATCCGAACCTGGAAAGCAGATGCTGTTCAGCTGCCCACCGATTGGCATTTTCGTTCAGCAGCTACCTTCACAGTTCACACACATACACACACAGACGTGAGTTGAAATTTTGTTTTCGTAACGCTTATGGAGAAACCACAATGTCGAAGAATTGGTGATAATTCTCTGCTTATTGTTTTTTGAATTTTTATTTTTATGCCTTTAGGCATCTAAGGCTCAGGCTAGGGAGGTGAAACGATTAGGGAAGGTGTCATCCCGCCATTTGCCTAGTGTGACTAAGGAAAACCCCTGGAAGAACCTCAGTCAGGATGGTCGGTCGTTGGGATCGAACCCACGACCTCCCGAATATATTATTTTTGGAATCCTCGTCAATAACGTCACTGAAAATTTCCGTGTGCGAGTTGCCGGACTTTCCATCGCACCAGTCCGGGAAAGTGGCTCAAAACTTTTAACAATGTATCTGATGGGAAATATACTATTTGGTTTAGAGAACAAAATGTTCGTACAAACGTGTGTGTATGTTAGTACCAGAGAAAAGCTTTAATTCACGGATGGCCCATTCCATAAGGTTAGTAGCTCGCTCTCTCGGGTTAAATTTATTGATTCGGCTGATGCTCTACGTTCGTTTGTTCAGTTTCTCTCGTGGCTCCCGTTGTTCCATCAGATGCTTCATTAGCTCAGAGGAGAGACCTGGCAAGCACATTAGCTGGGTTTCCAAACGAGAGCAGAGCTTGGACAGTGTTTCTATGTTGAAAAATAAAATAAAACCGAAAAGAGCTGAAGGGAAGAATGCGACAGGTAACAAAAAAAAATAGCCTTTGTTGAAGCCACTGAACCTGTCGGTCAGTTGTAGGGTAATTGATCTTTCATGCTTGTTTGACATTGTTGTTCGATTGATGTAAGTGCTCTGATTTTTTATGTATTAATGCAGAATAACAATGGGTAGCCTTTTTCATTCAAACCTGAAGGCATATAAAAGGGAAGTAATCAGGGATTGGAGTTCAATTACTAGTTCAGTTGTGATCCGATTGGCGTTGAGGAGACTCTAATAGTAACTAAGCTTGTATCCAATAGTTGGAATGAAGTTTGGCGTTATTTTTTTTTTATTTTCCGAGAACCAAAATACAAAACATGTTTGCGAGTTTGAGTTCCTCACACAATTACACATATTCAAAAAACATTTTGGATTAAAAGTCTGTCAACTATGACTGCCTGGAAATTTCCAATAACTTAACCAATAAATCCAGCCACCTTGTTGTTTTCGGGATTACCTTTTAATTTTCAGGAAAAGTAAAAAAAAAAAAAAAGAATCCTGAAGCGAGATTTGAACACTGGTTGCTCACTTAGAAGTCCAGTATGTTGCCGACTGGACTAAACTTCCATTGATAAGAAAGCATTAGATAAAAGCAGTATAGAGCGACCTGAATACGTTTGCCATGAATCTCGGAATCATAAAAAAGAAAGCTACTCCCACGACTTAACGCCATGTTTTTAATCACTTTCTCGATTTGTCAATTAGGGATCGCAATCCCTATCCACTAAGAATATTCCACATTTCTGCTAAAGTACATGATCAAAATGGCAGCAGCAAACACTCGATCAGAAATGCATGTTTGGTTTACGATATAGTTTTCTCTTTCTGCGCATGCGCGAAAGTCCCACTGGAACTGAACACCCAGAACTTTCAACAACATCTCTCTTTTTTCTTTAATTATTACTCTGAAACATTTCTGAATATGAAATATTATTGGAAATATCAAGAAACGTTCCCAAACATTTCAACAGTACACTTTGTTTTTGCAGTTAGACGTTAATAACCAGGGATTTTACGACTTAGCATTGTAGTTTAGCTGATTAGCCTTACAATCAGGAACACCTGGTTCAAATCCCGAGATTGTTCATGGTCACTGAGGTTTCTAGGTATTTCTTAGTCACACCAGACGAAGGTTGCTGACGAGGGCCTCCAACCTCTCCTTTCACAGAATTAGCTGTAAAGGCATAAAAAAAAGGTGTTTCAGTAATGATGGCCATATGGGCGAATATCTGATACTAAAACTAGAAAAAAAGTTCATTTGAAAAGCAGAACATGCGTAGTTTCTGAGCTACAGACACCCAAAACATGAAGCGATGTCGTCACAAATGACGTATTATCTCAACAAATAGTCACGAAAGATATCTCAGTTTAGCAAATCATAGTCAAGGGGATACCCAGTACATCTGCTTGAGGAGAGTTTTGATTGAGGGAATGCCTCATAAACAGATTTCATAACGTAACATTGTGCAATAGCAAACATAGGAATTCCTTCAAAGCTGCAGTCTTCCATCACAAACTTTCAACACATACATCGGATACAATTTTGATTTTGATATGAAATTTTGTTTCAAAAGAATATGTTTCTTGTTCTGGCCTGACAAAATCATCCTCGAATGCATGACCTTTTTCAGTCCTTTATATAAAGCTTCAGTTTCCGAATGTAATGCGTATCGTTTTATTTCGATAGGTACGCGATTCTTTCCTCGCTGGAGGTTTGAAGACATAACACGCACTGAAACTAGAACACAGATTGAAAATAAAATAAAAAAAATCCGGCAATCAATATTGCGATTCAATCAGTTTTCCGGCTTGAATGTCGGAATGCATTTTTAAATGTACCGCGTTATCGCACCATTGTTTTCTAGAAGCGCCGTTTATGTTTTGATGGCGCTGTACTCCAGAATCAGATGTTTGGTCATGCTTACTGCCGTCTGCGCACAGTAGGTACGTATGTGCTGGGCTAGAAGCATTCAACTTAATGTCTAGACATATGCCCAGAGAGAACATTTGGCATCAGTGCTAGTTTTCATGACTTTTCAGTTTTTGTTTTTATATGGATGTTCAATCAACAAATCTCAACAATGGAGCACTTATGCATTGTTGTGCTAAATAATCATCACATATTTGTAAATAAGCATTGTGAATGAGCGAACATTCAGACATCATGCTACAACGTTGTGGAAAATAGCTGTTTAAAGTGATAATTGTGTTCGAACAAATTTTGTATGCATGTGTGTTGATGAGCTATGTCAGATCCGTACACAGATTAGAATGATCGTTCCCTAGTTTACTATTTATTGTAATAAAACAATCATGCTGTGGTTTCTGATGGAATTGCAAGCTTTTATTAATTATCTTATTTAGTTATGGAACTCGGCTGCTTTTTCAGTAACACGTATGGAATGTAACAATCTGTTTCAGCGACCTAACTTTCGAAACAAACCGAATCTCTTCAATTACTCAACTATTATAGTATGTTCGTTTTTCCACCGCAGGATGGCAGTGCATTAGTTGGATTTTTTTTTTACATGTTGGCGTTTCTTTAGTTTTTTTTTCTTATTGACATTAAAAATCTTTTAAAATGAATGTTGATTAAATTAAAAATTAATTAACTAGCGAAAAAAGAAAACAAATAAAAAAATATAGATTAGAAACTGACCTTTATTAATTCCTAATCAGACTTTTAATTTCATGTTTTTCTTTCTTTAAAGCAGTGTGTACAGGTAGTCATCTTCTGTTGAATATATAATTTGTGGACTTACCCTGGCGATGAGTTAGTGACTATCCCACGTCTATACTTTTGGTAGTTAATTATTCTTATATGTAGCTCAGATATTATGTGAGTACTCCAGGTTCGTAGAGCTTACATTCCTGGAATCTTCATAAAGTATTCAAGCGTCTCAAAGATCACACACACCTAATTGAGCGTGCTGCCTTATGGGTGCGTGTCGTACGACCACTACTCAGATTTCTTACATACTAAAGTTGGGGGTAGTTATGTACACACAAATTAGAGTCGGAATTCAGGGAAATAATTAACAGCGGTTTTAGAAGTGTTGATGATTCCAGCCTTAACCTTCGAACTTATGCCAACTATTCACCAATTCAGTGATTTAATTAAACTCCATGACGAAAATACGTTTGAGCAGAATATGATAGAGATTTGTCGCAACAAGTAAAACTATCCAGGAATATGAGTAATGATAGGGACAACATTCAGACTTACTTCAGCGATTCTTAACAATGAGTAGTACCGATATGTCCCAAATTAAAAATGCGATAGAACCGAGAACCGTGACCACGTGTCTATGACATTTATATGTGACCAAGAATCACGTAAAATACCCCACATCCATCGTTTAATAACACATCCACAGTTTCATACTTCAATTTTACTAGTCATGGTCTGTATCTGCCTCAAACAGTCATCGTCCCCAGTTATTCCTGAGTTAGACTGATTTTATCAGAAGTACCACGCGCTTGCTATCGAAACATCAACACACTGTGCTTGATTTATTTCCGTATCATATGCATTCCATTTGTACATTCCAAATGCATTCTTTTTTACACAATTTCCTCCAAGTAAGAGCCTGTACTGTTAATCTTTAGGACAACCGATTCTTTCCACAAGATTTTGAATGCAAATTCGATGGGCTATTTTCAGAAAAGTCCACAATATGTACATAAAAGATCCAGAATTTTCGAAAAACCAGCAGCCCTCCGGCCCCGATGTGCCAGATTTTTGTTTGTCAACCTGTACGTGGTAACTGTTAGGCGTTCATCTACATCCTTGATGTTTGCTGCTGTAGTCTATCAAATTTCCAGTTACTATTCTTTTCCTTGTTATTTCTTACTTTTGTCATCATCACATGTTCCCTTTTTCTACATTCTAATTGTGTCGGAAACCGCGTTTATGGATAAATTTTTCGATAATGATGTTTCTGAAGAGATTTAAATTACACCTGCCGAAAATCTTGGAATTCTAATGCCATCGTATGAACGTATCGTTCCAGACCATAACATGCTGCGGAGTGTGTGGTCTTCTACATCTGGCCGTGTTTGCTGGGTCTAGCCCGAACATGACAGAACTGTAGACGAAGAAGGCAAGTTGGCAGCAAAAAATAGAAAAGAAAAAACTGAAGTGACGTCAGCACAGGGAGGAAGCAATTTTGTGTTAATTGTGACGTGTGGTGTTTGCATCACGCATAAAAAAAACATCCAACCTGACTTTTAAAACTAATATACGTTAATTGTGCGAAATATTGAAAATGAAATGGAAAAGAAAAGAGAACAGTAGAAACAGATAAACGTAAAATTCTTTGAAAGAAAAACCGGCTAACGATCCGACGTTCTAACGACTAGGCTAATCCGAAAGGTGCGCGACAATGCTTTGCCCCAGCTTTTTATTATTAAGAGCGCATTTTAGTAGAACGCTAACAGATGGCACTGGGGTGAGGTAACAGTACTCCCATGATCCTTTACAGTGGCAGTTGCCTAGTTCGTCTACTGTTTTGTCGTGTTCAAATATAGAGGGCTACACAGTATGGCGTTGCAGCATATTAGAACGTGGAATGTCTATATGAAGATATCATAATTTCAGGAAGACTTTCAACAGATTTAATTTAAATCTCTTCTGAAACGAAAATGGAACCATAAACCCGTCTTCTTTCTCAAGTGCAATGTGGTAAGAAATCCCTAGTAAGAATAAAGCCAAATAAAGGGACATGAATGGTAACTGGAAATATAAACTACAGCAGCCAACATCAAGAACGTAGATGGAAAATACTTAGTTATCGTGCTTCAGGTATTTGGGAAGAAGTGTTGAGTGGAACAAGTTAGAAAAAAAAATCACTTCCGGAATACCAACGAGGACACCAGCATTCGGAAAATAAAGGAAAAATAACTCGATTTAACAGAGGTCCAATGGAGATTATTTTGTGTGGTTGTTGTAGGGATTGGAAACATGAACTCTACGAAAGAGTAAGATAAAGTAAAATGAATTTTATTGGTGGTAACAGCACTATGGCTCTACGAAAGAGTTATTGAACAGTTGGGAGATTACGAAATATGGACATGGAGAAGAACTAAAAAACAATAAATTCTGTATGATACTTATGTATTGTGGAACAACTGCAAAGCATACGTAATGAAAGAAAGCAATACTGGTAGTAATGAAAAAGGAAATTACTATAATTGAAACATCATTTACACAGAAATTATGTATTTAACGCTGGAATTAAAGATACCACTGAGGAGAAAGTGAGGCAGACAGATACTGCTTACAGAGTATCAAGGGAGAAAGCTTTATTTTGAAACAAATAGTAAACGACAGAACCAGAACGAATCGTTGAGCTAACGTGTTCTACTCTGCTGCAATCGACAGAACCGGAACGAATTGCTGAGCTAACTTGTTCTAACCAGCTGCATTCGACAGAACCAGAACGAATTGTTGAGCTAACGTGTTCTACTCTGCTGCATTCGACAGAACCGGAACGAATTGCTGAGCTAACGTGTTCTACTCTGCTGCATTCGACAGAACTGGAACGAATTGTTGAGCTAACGTGTTCTACTCTGCTGCATTCGACAGAACCGGAACGAATTGTTGAGCTAACGTGTTCTACTCTGCTGCAATCGACAGAACCGGAACGAATTGTTGAGCTAACGTGTTCTACTCTGCTGCAATCGACAGAACCGGAACGAATTGCTGAGCTAACTTGTTCTACCCTGCTGCATTCGACAGAACCGGAACGAATTGTTGAGCTAACTTGTTCCACTTTGCTGCATTCGACAGAACCGGAACGAATTCGTGAGCTAACTTACTTTACTCAACCGCAATCGACAGAACCCTATGAAAATTGAATTCCCTGCGGGTAAGAAATAATAATTTAGGGCAAGCGATACTTATTAATGGAAGAGAAAAAACGTTTTCGGTAAGTGATGTTAACAAAACTAACTCTGGCTGACGGAACTCTCCCGCAGTAACAAACGTTCCCCATAGGATTCTATCCTGGGCAAGAAGCTAGTTTTCATCCTGAAAACCTACCCCTCCAAGTTCTTATATTTTCATCTCAACGACATCTCTGTCTTCCCAACGATCTTTTTCACTCTGGCTTTCCAGCCACGATGGAATATAATCTTCGTTTTCCCCCCATCCGAACTACATGTCCTGCCCATCTCAGTTTTCGCGATTTCATTATTCTTACATCATCGGATGAATCGTACAGTCAGTTGAGTTTTTTTTATTCTTCAGTCTCCTCTATTCTCCGGTCGTGTCATCCTGTTTCTACCCGTATATCTTTCTTAAAACCTTATTTTCAAACACATGTAGTTTATGTTCATCCGCTAGGTTCGTACTGCAACTTTCCCAACCGTAAAGTATTACCAGCAGAAAAAGAGGAAACCTACGTTCACGGTGAGCGATCGTCATTAACGGAGGAGAAATATTAGACAAGGACGAGCCATAGCTGATAACAAAAGAGAAAAGTGCATTTCTGGAGAGCTATAATCCTTAACAAAGAAGAATACGTTGAGGAGAAGGATTTGTTAAGGATGAATCCAAGTAGGTTTTCCCGGCTTTTTCACTTTTCGTCAATCATTCAAATTTAAGTGGAAATGAACAGAAAATGACTTTCACAGACTATAGTTTGTTTCTTACGCCATTAATGAATACCATTATCTTAACAGAAACTTCAAATCTATGTCAATGGACTTTTGGGACAGTTCCCTGTCCCAAAAGTATGTTGACATAGTTTTGAATTTTCTGTTAATTTTTATTTCAAATTAATGGTATTCACTATTCAAGTATGTAACAAACTGTAGTTTACTGCCCATTATATTTCAGTAATTTGTAAGTACTAGTGCGCTATGATCTAAAATGTTTAATAATGCTTCTAAATTTTTGAAATATTTTGAAAAATGTTTAAAGGGTGGGGGTAGGTGCAAGGAGGGTCCTTAACTGGCGCTGTTTTATCCTGATCTCGCATTCAGTTATATCAGTCTCGAGTTTTCTTAACTTCCTCCTGTTGTTAATGTAGTCGTACGTTTTAAAATAGTTCTTCTTCGTAGATCCATAATGAAAACCACCTAAAGAAGAATAAGATGCTCCATTTTCTTAGTAAATAAGTAATTCATGTAATCTACATGTTTTTTTTTTTTAATCTGCTTTTAGCTAAACCATTTTAACTTAGTGACTGTGTAAGTCGAAATGATGACGTTACTGGATGATGAAAGGGGCGGATGAATACGTTTTAATGTTGTTTTTGTATCTTCTTGTTGGTATAAAGATGATATAACCCCTCTCTCGTCGTTTTGAAAGTGATAAAATGTCTCGGCTGTCTTGTAAAGGAGAAATTTCGTATATTTTCTTGGTGAATTTTATTACAGTATTATATTGCATAAAATACATTAGGAAACCGGAGGGAGAGATCAGTTCTGTCGTTACCTTTCTTGACGCTTGGCTGTTGATGAATATGTATGCCGTTATAAATCTGTTTTCGCCATTTTGTCGTTAAGCTTGCTTTTTGCGTCAGATGCTTGTAGTTCCCATAAGAAATCCTCAGGTGCTTTCAAAACTGTTTTTTTTTTCTTCTTATCTTTACAGAATAACTTGTATTGCAGGGTTGCCAAAGTTGAAAGAAGATTTTTTTTTTTCAAAAAGGAAGTTTGGAACTGCTTATTTTTCGTACACGTTTATTCGGAGTTTCTAGAGCTATTATCCGTCCAGGCTTAAGAGTATACCGTTGATCTTATGGCAACAGCGATGCCGATTTGACTGTTAAAAAAAAAAAAGCTCGCAGCAGCCGTGCTCTTACTTCGGGTTGCCATAACTGAACGGCAACAAGTCGCTGTTAGTTTTCCCTCCTCTATCCCCGTTAAGTTTTTTAAATGAAACTATCGTTATATTAGGTAATTAAATATGTCTACATGAAGAATTATATTATTGGATTAATTTTCTTATCAGTGTTAAATATAAAACCTCTACGGGGATCTTTAAAGAGAGATAACAGTAAAGACATTTCGTGAGAGCCAGGGGAAGTACGACTGCAGCAGTTGCCCATAAGAGCAACAGTATACTCTTAAGTCTGGACGGATATTAGTGGGATTGAACGTGAGGGTATGCGTACGCAAGCACATCTTAGGTGGACGGGGTATAAAGTTCCTTTCTTCCTTCTTACCATGCTCTTATTAATTTGATTTGTTTGTCCGGGTTTTCGGTCCTGGTCAGCAGAGCAGAAAGGGATCAAGATTTGGGCCGGGTCTAGGCTTCGGACCTAGTCTGACCTGGTTTAAACCAGCTAAACCGGAGACAGATGAAACGAATCACCGGGTCAGGTTGTGGACCGGGTTACTAGATCTAGGCTTCAGACCTGGTGACCCGATTTAGACCTGCTAAACCGGAGACAGCTGAAACGGATCACCGGGGCAGGTTTTGGACTGGGTTACCAGGTCTAGGCTTCGGACCCGGTAACCAGAAGGACACACAGAGGTTTATTATTAATTCTTTGCGTTTAACCTAATGGGTGACCAGGACCGGAGATGTTAACCCAGAGCACAGAAATACGATGCCGAAATTTCCAGTTACTTATATTTCCTAGATCGGGTCACTCGGTCATTGGGGTTAAGGTTCGAACCGACTCATCTATGTTCCGGGGCACCAATAGTGGCTCGGTTTCAGCTCTGCCCGGAGAGCAACTCAGAGTTATTTTCCTGTGTGTCAAAAGTGTTTCTTTCACGAGTTACCAGGACCGGAGATGGTACCCCTATATCACGGAAAATTCAACGCCCAAATTCACAGTTAAATATATTTTCCAGATCGGATGAAGCCTATGTTTGGTGATCCGGTTTCCCTTTCTGTGGGTCAAATATTGTAATAAAATTTTGTCCCACTTCCCATTACCCAATCGATTTAGAAATCTGTACATGCGTGTCCACTGCCAGATGACCATACAGAAGTCAATTAACCCTCAATAGAACTTGGTTTTCCGTCGTTTGTTCAAATTTCAGTGCAGATAAACAGAAAATAACTTTCACGGACTAAGATCCTTTTCTAATAAGTCTTAAAGAAATGCTAATAGTGATGTCAGCGTTGTGTGCAGACACTTTTAGGACATTATTCTGTCCCAAAAGTGTCTGCACACAATAACGATAGCAACGTCTCTCCTTTTCTTCTTGGTAGGAATACAAAGGCGATAGAAATGTCTTCCTTCTTTACATTTTACGAGTTAGTTTCAAAGTCAAAATCTTGTAAAGTTCAGAAATAATAATTTCGATAAAGCTCCAATTGTTTCTCTAACATAAGTTTGATTTCAATGTTCTGAAATAATTTAGGTACGAGCTATAAATGCGAATAGAACGTCCATTAACTTTTTCGTCCCTTGAATCCCTCTTCGTTTGATGGAAGTTTCGTTAATTTTGGACTTGCATGTGGTATAAAGTGAAGCAGAGAAACCATTTTCTTCTTCTGAATAGAACAGTTAAGAAATTAATTAACAAAACTACAATGTCTTGAAGGAATCGTGTAGCTTTTCCTGTTGATGAGTTAAAAAGTACCGAGCAGAGCTGAAATTGGGTTACTTTTGATGACCCACCTGACCCGGTCAGAGAACTTAATGATCTGAAAATTTTCGGCGGCGTCTTTTTCGCGCTCTGGAGGTAAATACTCTCGGTCACGATTACCCCCTTTAAAGAAACACTGATCAAACATTAGAAAATGTGTTTTGGTCTTCGTGTTACCGGGTCAAAAATCAGGTGACCGTGTCAGATCGGACCCGGTGACCCCTTTTCAAGTCTGGTAGCGAGCGGCCGTAGCTCAGTTGGTTGAGCATTGGCTTTGCATTATGGAGGTTTTGGGCTCGATAGCAGCGGCTGACCATTCTGACGGGAGTTTTTTTTTCTGAAGTCACATCAGACAAATACCGGGATGGTACCTTCAACTTAGGCTCTGGATGACTCTCTTCCGCATCTGTGGACTCTGCTCCATCCCGGCATGTGCCAGAGATGCCTAAAGACCATAAATAAAATAAACTTCAATTCAGTAAGTTTAAAATAATTTCTATAAATTGTCACACGCGCACAGTTTTTTTAAAAAATCAGTCACGTCCCAAAAGTCTTTTACCATAAATAAGGTTCTTGGAACGGAGGCGCAAAAGTTATTTCACACAAAAACCATTTGAATTTCTCCCTTTTATCACCTTTTCTAGTAGTTTTTTTTTTTTTCGTTTCCTGTTCTGTGTGGATGGGAAATAAAAATGGCTTCCTTGTTTCGTTTTTTTTATCTCCCCCTTTTCTCCATTCGAACACCGTAAGCAGTCGATGGTTTTCTAGCTAGCTACATCGTTAATGGTCCAGGGCAATGGAAGCAGAACAGCTTGGAAAGAACGAGTTAGATTTTAACAAGGCGCCATGACGCTTCAGTGACTCCGCATTTCCTTCCTGTTCCTATAAACGAGATGGAGGAAAACAGACGTCATAGAAGTCTGGAAATTTTAGTTGTTTTTTTTTTGCATTGTTGCAAAAAAAAAATGCTTTGGAAAATGTGAACAATATATGAGGTGAAATATTCTAAATAAACATTTTCAGCGTTGAACCACAAATGTTATTCACAGTTAGCAACACTGGATATTGTTCACATACAATGTTTACTATCCCTAGGAAATACAAAATATCTAATAAAGCGATTTAGTCTAATTTAAAAAAAATATATCTGGTGTAGTAAAAAGTAATCCATTATTTTTGCATGACATTGAAGGCTTGACTTACCATAGTTAGAATGATCCGATTTAGGTCACATATGCGCCGTTTTGTTCGATAACGTGTTGCCATTTGGAAGGTAATATCATGATGCCTCTCTCATAGAAGCCCTTGTCCCTATTGGCAAAAAATTGAGACAGTCGATTTTCACAAGCCTCT
>JAGDQP010007230.1:50538-68348 GCA_022664845.1 Lepisma saccharinum
TACAGATCACTGAAGCCATCTATTGGCAAAATAATGGATTACTTTTTACTACACCAGATATATATATTCCAGATTAGTGTTAAGAAAGTCCTGGGAACAATTTCAGCAGTCGTCCACTCTGACTGAAGTTTTCCAAGGTTTTTCCTTAGTCACAGCAGGTAAATGCCGCGATGGTGCCTTCAAACTAGACCCTTTCCAACTCCTTTCCTCTCCCGGCACACACCAGTTCCCTGTCACTTCTAAAGAAAAAAAAAACACTTCAAACGCAACAGTGCCAAGTAAGGAAAGCATTTAAAAAAAAAACTCTCCGTTGCTCTCTGGGTGACCGGGTTAGGTCAGGTCCCAATCATTGACGCGGTGACCCGGTCCAAAAAATAATGTCACTCAGTGACCCATTTCAGTTCTGGTTGAAACTCTTTTTTCAGATCTTTTTAACTGTTGGTTGTATTCCATATTTACGTATCATTCATTGCGACCACCTTTTCCAAATTAGTCGTTGATTCTGGCCTCTGTCAATCACAATTGGCCATCAAATGATTCAGGAGATGGTTTTGAAAATCATTCGGTCACACACACACAAAAGATAAAAAAGTACTTTAAAAGAGTTAAACGGGAAACCAATTATTTAGTTTGAAAACTGCAAACAGTGCAGTGCACATTTCATGTGTCTTTTATTATTATTATTATTATTATTATTATTATTATTATTACCACCAGTTATGTATGGTTACAGTGACAATTTACAAATTCAAATTCTTTATTGTTCGGCTGTCGTTTGAATTTGAAAAAAAAAATGGCAGCAACACTTTTTTCTGAAATTAGTTATAATTCATTCATCCGTTAATTCAATTTTAATTATTTCCCTTCGAATAGGACAGTCCAGTTATAATTAAATAAAAGTTTTTTTTTCTTTATCATCATTGCATGAAAATAAGTAAGAGTATATAAAATAATGAAGCCAAATGCAACGAGTTTCGCTATTTCTCACTAGGGGGTAGGATGTTAGGTTATTACAGTGCCACCTACCGTTAATTTTGAGAACTCGCTAAACACGAAAATCGGAAAAATTCATACACACACAAATTTTATATTGAAAATCATTTCTATAATAAAATCATAAAAAAAAAGGAAGACACATACTATAAGATGCTTCTTACGGTAGAAAGAGCAATAGATAGTTCGTCTTTAAAACAATTTCATAATTCATTTGTTAGAAAAATGGGCGTATCCTTTTGATGTATTTAGACAGATTATCCCTTGCACGCGACGGATGTTCAGTTTTTCCACTCGCCTCTCCACTGGTCATTCGTTTTCCGTTTCATCTAAAGAAAATAAATGTTGGCGGAACTCAGTGGAGAAGTCGCACGAAATCTTTCCTGTTGTCTTAACATTATATCAGAGCCATCTAGGGAGCAAGGAAAACACTTCCTTTTATCGAATTACACATGTTTTCTACTCTGACTCGTTTTTTTTATGTTTTTAGGGCATGACTGAAAATGCTGTGAATTATGGGTTGCAAGGGGAGGTACTAGCCTAGCTGACCCCGGAGCCCAGTCTGAAATCAGTTTCGTTACTTGCATTTATTCAGGCGTTAGCTTGCATATCAGGCGTCCAAAGTGATTTTTTTTTTAATGCGGGGCCGCTGTTGCTCAGTGGTAAAGCGTTCATCTCTGGTGCTTGGGGTTGTCAGTTCAATCCCAGCCCATGACATGTAGGCTTTGTGCTGGGCAAACACCGGGTGGGTGTGTTTTCTCGGGGTTCTTCCATTTCCGCTTACATTCTTCAGTCCACCAATCCTACCATCATCCATACGACCTGAGCCGAAGTTGCGTAATGATCTTAAAATTCAAATTAAAAGAAAATGAGAGTATACGAAAGAAAAAGTTGAGTTTTACCTATCCTATTTAGCCTGTACTTGTAACGGGTCCTTCTCGTTCCTGATATGGTCCTACCAATATTAATGTTGTCGCTGCGTGGTTCAATTTGTAAAGAAGGCCTCTAACATATTCGTAACATCTCAGGGCGTTGATGGATTCGAACTCGAATCTTTTTTAGATAAATAGTGCTTATAATAGTCAGTCTTAGTGCCCCAAGTCTACCTATAGTGGGGCTACACCGACCCAGACCGAGACTATAGAGCAAATCAATGTTCAATGCTTCGGAGCTTTGCAGCTGCCAGAAGATTGGATATTGATTTTCCAAAGCTTCCACTGAATAAAATTCAGTTACATATTAAAACATTATTTATTAAAGAGAATTGTCTTTACACAAGGTATCTCTATCTACAAGAACCCCAACATGGCTTCTTACATACAGATGCTTATCAGAATAATGGAAACACCTGTAGTTGGCAACACGACCATGCAACTTGGACCGTTGACGACTGGAAACGTGTGGTATGGTCGGATGAGTCACCATTCACCCTATTCCAAACCACGGGCCGTGTTTATGTGTGGAGAACGCCCAAAGAAGCGTATGATCTGCAGTGTCTCCGCCCAACTGTGAAACATGGCGGCGGCACGGTGATGCTGTGGGCCGCAATATCATGGTTTTCATTGGGTCCTGTGGTCACACTTCGCGGACGCATCACTGCCAACGATTATGTCGCAATTTTAGGAGACCACTTGCATCCTATGGTCCGGATGTTGTTCCCGGACAATGACGCCATATTCCAGGATGATAATGTACCCATTCACACAGCTGGAGTTGTTGCAGTGTGGTTTGAGGAACATCGGGATGAAGTTCAACACCTCCCCTGGCCCGCCCAATCCCCAGATCTCAACATAATTGAACATCTGTGGTCCATCTTGGAAACACGACTCCGGCGACGATTTCCACCTCCATCCTCTCTCACAGAACTGGCCGATGCCCTGCACGAGGAATGGTGTAATATTCCACTTGCTACCATTCACGACCTCTATGCCTCCATCCCACGTCGCATCAAGGCTGTTCTGAATGCGAAAGGTGGCCCGACACCATATTAATCTGGTAAGTTGCACTTTCGTTCAGGTGTTTCCATTATTCTGATAAGCATCTGTACATGCACAATACATTTAATAGTGACAATAATATTTCTATAAGTAATTATGCATTCGTATCAACAAGTAACCATATGACATGATAAAAGTTAATTAGCTATACTTTTGTGCTGGTAATGAACTATATAAGTTTAAGTAATCGTTTATCAATCCATTAGTACACACCTGAAACTCCAGCTCTCAAAGTAGTGACATCTAACGGTGAAATCCTTAATTACCAAAAATTCAATATACATTATAAATCAAAACGCGAAATATCTTTTAGTTCTTAAAACAATAAATAACTTTGAAATTAATTAAATTTAACTTAAATATCATTCTTAAATTCATAACCGATTGATTCAAATGTGAATGAACATAATTGGTATCAATACTATATACCAATTGGTAGTGCCATAACATACTGTAGGAGAGAGGGGGACACATTTGAACAGATTGTTTGGCCAATTAATTTTGCTTTCTCACACTCAGAGAATTTGTTTATAGAGATAAATAACATATGTATGGGAATATTTACAGCTCGCCGAAGAAAATTACGTACTTCATTGTCACCTTAAAGCAAGGACATGAACTTGGGAGGCTATCGTTCAAAGGTGCCCTCCTACGGGGTAGATTTGAACAAGGCTGGGGATGCTTTGAACACATTCTTAATTTCATTACAAGAACATTTATTTTCTTAGTAAATGGTTCTAAATACAAATACGGAAGCAGAAGAAAGTAAAGTAAGGTTTTACTATCCATACAAAGAATATAAACAACGGAGTTGTTAATAAGCTTTGAACTTACTTGCTTGGTTGTTTCTTTATTGGTGCTGAAACAGAACAGAAAGAGAAAAGGGTGGATAAGCAGGGTCCCCCGAAAGTCCCGCCCTGCTGAGTGACCTCTCTCCAACTTCTACCGAGGTCTCCGCATGCAGTTAACATAGGAATACTAAAAAACAAGGATCTGAGGTATTCTAGAGGTTTCTAGCCGAAGACATTTACCACTACATCGGGAATAGTGAAAGAAGGTGAGAAAAGACAATAGGAAAGAGCAATAAGACGACTTTTAGAGAAGGGGAAAAAAAAACCGGTGAAGCGGAAAAAAAATCACTACATCTAAGTTACTACAGGTATGAACTGACTAGGTTTATTGGTTGGTTGGTATATATCGGTGGTATTAATTTGTTAGTTGGGAAGGAACTAACTACAATCTAGAAGAGTAAGAGAAGAGCAATGAAGGGGGGACAACAGAAACAGTGAAAAATGTTACCTCAGCTTCCACAGGTACTGGGTGCGTCGCTTCGCTGTCGCCGGGGCTTCCCACATACAAAGTCTTGATAGTATACATGCTACCCCGTGCTGTTGCTACTTCGGTGACCACTGAGCCGCTTCCGCTGATTCACCCATTCAATTTGGCTTGACTGCTTCAGGCATCAGGTACATCGCTGCGCTAGGCTCCTCTTCAACGGTCACCCACGGACGCCAACCGCTGCAGCTCCAATGAAGATCCACAAGTTTCACTCCGAGGTCCCATATTGCTGTGCTGCAAGTGCACGAGTACACCAGGATTAGGGAGGGAGTCCAGTCCTTGGAGTACACACGAAGCTCCACTCCGCTCACGGTTTTCTCAGCCTTCTGCATCCTGCCCCATTCAACCTGGCACGAGTACTCGGGCTAATAGGTACATCGTTACGCTGTCGACGGGGGCCCCAAACCCCGTGCTGTTGCTACCGCGGAATCCGTTCACCACTTCGTCGTGCCTCCACTGCTGGCTGTCTGCCGTCGTCAAAGATCCCATTCGCTCTCCACCCCTAAGAGGATTGTATAACCATTAAGGTTGGAGAAACTTTGAACTCATAGAAATTTTGTAAAACACCTTTCACATAGCCTAATTGATATGCTCGAAACGCTCTTCATAATAAAAACTTTGCTACAAAATATTTTTTCTTCTCAACAGTAAGTTTTAGCTGTAGGGACATAAGCTGATACCTTGACAAATCTTCGCCCTTCTTTTTGTTCAAAGCTGCCCCGGTACGTCGAATTACGCACATTTTGTTATTATGGGAAAGGGAGAACGGTGATCAGCAAACAGCAAGGACAGTACGTGAAGGAATGTACTTACTTCCTAAGTTAACATGGGAGAATATGCTACAGTTTCCTTTTCTCCAAAAGCTTACAGTCTCCGAGATTTTTCTTTTTTTTACTTATATCACACACAAATTATATCAAGTACCGTACTTCGACAGGTAACGCACACAAATGGCGAAAAACAAATGACAGCTGTGTGGCATAGTGTTCGCAATGTTGGAGAAAATAAATTTTGTTTTATTAATTAAAAGTTATTACCCCCGTTCAAAGGTACACCCTATCTACACTTGTATAATCTTTGCTGTTTTTTCTGGTTAACTGTCCGGTGCTAAATGACGTAAGCTATCTGTATGTTCAGTTAATAAATTGTAAGCTTAATCACTTGGTTCTGCCTTCATTGTTGAGAAGTTAATTAACTGAATTGTTACAAATGTAAGAGACAGACGGATGCATGGGCACACCGAAGGTAATACAATTCTTCAACTTCTAAAAGAAAGTAGGCCAGGAAACGGGTGGCAACTGTGTTAACGGACCTTTGGAAATGGAACAACAATCACCGAGACATCGAAACCAGAGTCAGAAAACTCGTAAAGGAGATGCTGGTACCTTTGTGGCTTTTTGGATTTGCTACCCAATCAGCGTGGAGTGTCGTCACATCCTTCTGAAAACGAGGATGTGGAGGACATCCGCCAGCTATTTCCTGGGGGAGGCTTTTGAGCTCCTTTCTTCCTCCTCCTCTCTTTTGCCCGCTATCTATCTATTTTTCCTACGAAGAGCAGAGTAACACGGAAAGCAATTACGTTGAGAGAGAGCGAAGTAAAAAAGAAAGACCGAGAGCGAAAGAAATGGTGATGCTTCGTCCGAGGGATTGGAGAATCGAAGGAGGAGTTGGGGAAGCCTTTGGAGGACAGAACAAGCCAAGCCAAAAGCAGAAGCGGAGAAAGAAAACGATGATTTCAGAATCGGATGAAAAAGAGAGAAGAGAACTCCCGCAGAGCCGGAGGATTTGTTCGAATACTGATGGAAAAGCAGAACAAGAAGTGCAATCTATCCTACGAATGAAAATTGTCGGTACTTTTTCTTCTTTTAAGGAGTTTGTGTAAGTGCGTCAATACAACCAATTTGTACCGAGTGGTCGCAGCTCAGTAGTAGAGCGTTGGCTTCGATTTCATGAGGTCTTGGGTTCAATTCCAGCGGTCGACCATCCTGAATTGAGGCTTTTACTCAGTCATACCAGACAAATACCAGGATGGTGCCTTCAGATTAGTCTCTGACTCCTTCTGGCATCCTTTCCCTTACTCTATCCCTGCCTGAGCTTTTGCCAAAAATAAATAAATAAATTCAAATTAATTTCAGCAACCAGTTGCTTTTTTGGTGTTTGGTATACATATGAAATACAGGGGTTGGACAAAAAATCTAAAACGTTTGAAAAAGTGAAAATCATACCTAGTATGGTGTGGGACCTCCTTTTGTGTCCAAAACAGCTTGGATCCGACGTGGAATGAATGTATACAGCTCCTGAATCGTGGTGTGTGGAATGTTGTACCATTCTTCCTCCAAAACATGCTCCAGTTCCTTAAGGATGATGGTGGAGGGTAATGAGACCGAACACGCCTTTCTAACACAGACCACAATGGCTCAGTGATGTTCAGATCTGGTGATTGTGGGACTCAGGGGAGGTGTGATAGCTCCTAGTCATGCTCCTCAAACCATGATTGCACCGTTTTTTGCAGCGTGACAGGGTACCAAATCATCTTGGTAGATGCCATCACCATCCGGGAACAATGTGTGGGCCGTGGGTAGAACCTGGTCCCCCAAAATGGCCTCATACGCCTTAGCATTCATCATTCCATGCAGGGATATGATGGGACATGCAAAAAACTACGATATCACTGCCCATACTGTAACAGAACCACCCCCATGCTTTACAGTTGGGCGCAGACAGTCTGGATCATAGGCCTGCGACGGTGTTCTCCATACGTAAACACGACCGGTTGTTGGAAACAAGGTGTAGGTCGATTCATCGGAATACATTACGTGTTTCCACTGATCAAGCGTCCACTCCTTGTGGTCCTTGCACCACTGGATACGCCGCTTCGCATTTACTGCTGTGACCAGAGGTTTGGCGATCGCGGCCCTGCCATGAATTTTCATTTTATGAAGTTCCCGTCGCACTGTTTTTGATGAAGCCGGGTTCTGTAGGCCGTAATTGAGTTCAGACGTAATTTTCATTGCAGTGGTCTGCTTTTTAGCTGCTACAATCCGTTTTAATGCCCTCCTGTCCCTATTGGACAGGATTGTCTTTCGACGACTGTTGTGCTTTGCAGACGTTGTTTGCCCATGCATTGTGTATGCCCTCGTGACATTGGACACAGTGCCTGTCGCTCCCCCCACAATGGTCGCCACTGTTTTCACTGAAGCTCCAACCAGACGGGCATCAACGATCATGCCTCTTTGGAAGTCTGTCAGGTCGCCCATTTTACCGCACCACTTGCACACCACGACACTCAAAGGTGAACTGGGTACTGCTGACGGAAGAGGAAGGTCCACATGACACATTGAAAACAAAACACGATCGGCAACCGCAACACGTGGTGTACAGTGGCGGGCCACACTTACGTGTCCTGTATGACTTGTTTTTAGATTTTTTTGTCCAACCCCTGTATATTGTGATCATTTTAAGTTAATGTATGACCTTTAGGCATTGAGTACATTTGGCTGAGGCCAGCATTGGGTAATGGGAAGGATGTGCTAAGACTGCTTAATTTTAATGTATCGTATCATTCTGTTACTAGTCTGGATGACTAAAAAAACAGAGGCAAAACCGTGAAAATTTCTTAGAATGGCCTCCCTTGAGGTTCATTTCCTCGAACTGACTTCTATGGTTCAGGGATACCGAAGGCGATTCTCAGACCTAGTAAATCGTCCACAATTCACTACGACTGTTTCGAAAACAAAGTCCTCGTAAATAATTATCTGTCAATGGTTTTCTATATCGTCAGAGATTTTTCTTCGTCGAAAGAGTTGATATGGGATGGATCTTTTACTGGATGTATAGCAGGCAGCCAGACAGGTGAACATTTTTATCTTAGGGATAGCTTATGAACGACTTGTTTAAAAGTAGCGACCCGAAATTGTACGGCTTTGAATTTTAAGACCTTTAGGCAATTTTGAGTTACACTGTATGGATGATGATGGGATGAATTGGTGGAATGAAGAAAGTAGGAGGAAACGGGAAAACACCGAAAAAACCCAAACACATGGTGTTTGTTCACCACAAAGCCCACGTGGCATGAACTGGAATCGAACAGAGGATCCGAAGCACCAAAGGGGAGCATTGAGCCTCCGCGGTCCTTGTACTTGCACGACTTTGAGTTCAGTTTGGACATACAGGAAGCAAGATCTATGATCCTGTGGGTTTCATCCGACAGTACTGATATAAAAGGATAGAATTTGAATGCAGAACAGGAGAAAGAAATGTTGGTTTCTTTGCTCATGTAGAATTCGATGTCTGGTACATAAGTTACAATGATGTTGGGATAACGCTTCTCTTCACTCGTAAAATTAATAAATTTCGTAGGGAAAATGATTCTCATCTAAAAGCTACTACACATTTCGTCTTGAAATTTTAACATAAATATTTTCATGGCCGTCGTACTTGCCATACAAAATTTGGTTTGAACTTTTAAGGCGTTCTCAAGATAGAACAGTTTATTTCGTACAACACTAAAAATTTCAATCCAGCAGTGATCAACTTTAGAGGCGTGTTTCGTGCCAACTGGAGATGGTGTGAACATACGATTTGGCGTATCAGCACTTCTCTACAGACTAACGAGGAGGTGTATGCAAAAATTCATACAGACTTCTAACGACCAGGAGTCACTACGTCGCGAGTGCATGGAAGAGAGTATTATTTTTGTTAAACGTGATTATGGTGTTTGCACTGCATATAATGAAAACAGAACACTATCTAACCTTACGTTACCTATTTCCATGAATTGTGTAAAATTTTGAAAATGCATACGTAAAGAAAATAAATCTAACCTGACTTCAGCTATTTCCGTGAATGGTGCAAAATGCTGGGAATGGAAAACGAAGCAAAATGGAGTATTTTTTTTTATAAATACGAAATAAAGTATTTTCAAAAACAATCGTCTCCTCGCCAGAATCGAATCCCGACCACCTGGTCAACAGTCCAATGCTTTATTCCTCACACTTAGCCGACTCCCATCCAGCGGGTTGGCTATATTGTTTATTCCGCACGTAATTCAGCGTAACGCTAATACTTACAGTGGTAACCATGTATTCGCGACGTGGCGACTTCTGGTCAGTGTATGCAAATAAGTTTTACTACAATTGGTCAATGGGTAGAAAACGGCCCATATGCGCAGTACTCCTTTCAGTTTATTTTTTTTTGTTTTAAATGTACTCTTTTGGCACAAGATGTCCCTGCTGGATGAACATTGATAGAACTTGCCTATAAAAGTTCATTTTGTTGTGGCTATTTTTGAACACCTGAATTATTGGGCGTTTTCCAGTTGCGCTCAACCCTTATTGTCGTTTCAGATGCCAATTATTTTACGTACCAAATGCGCTCACCATGTTGCCAAATTTTCAGCCTTTCATTTTTGTTTTGAATAGTCTGCTAATTGGATGACAAATTGAGTTTTAGAGGGAATCAAATGTACGTAAGAACAGCTGAAAATGTGAGGTTTATTCTAAGGAGGAGGGTGATTTGTAAAAGGGTGACTTTCGGCATAACACCAACAGTGCTAAGTCCTTCGTCGGTGTTATAACGAACTGTTTTGTAGTCGTAGACACCACACACGTAGTGAAATTCGTGCACTTTCATATACTTAGGAAGACAAAAATTGCGTGTGTTAACGCGGAAGAATGTAATCAACCGACTGAAAGGTGACCCCGGCCAGTCTTCACTCGATTTGACCCGGTGGCTTGAATAAATCAATGTCATTTGCAAGATCCACACATTCTTTCAGAATAACCTTTCCGAGGGGGAGTTACAAAGTACTTGCACACCTCCAGGAGTATTATTTATCTTTTCGGGGATATAAGACTATTTGCGTATGGAGGGTACAGGGAAAGAGGAAGAGGTGTCCAAGAACGGTGATTTCTAGTAAAATCACTTTAGAGTGTAACTGTCCCATTTACTCTCGTGTATTTCATATGGTAAAAACCGCTGTCACTGGCGGATTATTTGTGCTTTTAGATCGAAACTTGCGTAGAGGTTAGTGCTTGCTACGAGTGCAAATTCAGTTCTTGTTTTAATAATAATAATAAAAAGAAAATGACATCCGCTTTCTTTCCTTGTAGTTTTCGTATGTTAGGCACTTTATAACGCCATATCTTCCATGCTGTTGGAGGTAAGCCCCCTGCAAGAAACACTGTTCAAACGGAGCGGTGGAGAGAATCAAAATCTGTGCTTTGGCCTCCGGGTCACAGGCATAGACCCAGGGATCCAGTCCAAATCTTCAATCGGTAACCCATTTCAACTCTCTGTGGGAGATGATATCGTTTGACTTATTGAATCAATAAACTTCTGAAGACAGATGGAACGTTTTCTTCATACCTATAAAACAAGCCTATACGTCACGTAAACAAAACTTTGTTTCATCTATTTAAGATTCAGTGTAGCAAATAAACGTATTTATTTCATTTCACTCTACATCATTCTGTAGTAGTATGTTCAAAATTGTATTTGTACTGGCTGCTTACTTAAAAGCTGAAAACTTGGCAACATAGTAAGCGCATCTGGTACGTACAATGATTGACATATGGAACGAAGATAAGAAGGCTTGAACGCGAGTGGCTATTGTTTACATTTTTTACGGCTTTGTATCTTTAGTTTCTGTACATATCTCGTATTGCAAAGAAGGGAGAGATAAGTGGTTATCAACTTCTTGTAGAGACATTATACTCGAAGTTACTGGATAGTGATTGTAGCGTGAAGAAAAAAAAAATATCAAGGTTTCGACACCTTTGCGTCCTTCCGCGTCATCGACGATGTGTTTTCTATAACTTCCTCGCCACCAAGTTTTCTAGAAGAAGACAATGTTAACCCGGATATGACGTATATTAGGAGGAACTGACGACAGAGTAAAGAAGAAAGACAGTGGATGAAGTGAAGTGAAAAACCGAGGAAGAAAAGTGACATTTTGTAATAGGAACAATAACTTCATCGGATGCCGATCGATGTCGCTGGCGGTCTGCCGGCTTTTTCTAAAGACTCGTGGGAACAAGGAAATTGGTAGAAAAGAGCGAAGAGTGGTCTTTTGAAATGTATTCGTGTTCCCATAGGCTGACAGTTTTTATATATACTTTGTTTTGTCTCTAGTTTCGATCTTCGTAGTTACAGGAAAACAATGCCATTTTTCTATGAAGAGAAAATGAAGTAGGTGCCTTAAAAGCTACTGTTAAACCAACAATTTTCAAAGCGGGATTAGTTTCTTCGTATGTGTCGAACGTACGGTTTTCCTTCCACAAAAATCCAATGCTGCTTCTAGAAATTCATGCCTAGAATTTAAACTTTCGGAATAGTAGTACATAATCACCAATGTTTCTGTCCACGCCCACATTTCTTGATGTCCCTTGATAACTCCAAGCTATAGCAAAACGGACGTTACAACTCCACTCATGGTGTCCGTCCGTCGGTGTGCAGAAATTAAATATCAGAAACTACATTTCTACAAGGTGTAGAATGATGCTTTGGAAAGGGCTTGGCTAGACTAGCTCAGAGCTACGGACACCATGTTGATTGGAGAAGTAGTTCAGTGTTTCCAACTCATTTAAAAACAAATCGTTTCAATTCAGTTAAATCTAGCCGCGCCAAACTTGGAATAAACATTATTCGACGCAGTAGAAAAGCACTGAAGGGGACCGTGTCACCAAGGACTCCATTTGACAGTATTGCCAACCTATTTTCTATAAAAGTATTTTTTCAAATCATTTCCATTACGTTAGATATAGCAACACCAAACTTAGCATAAACATTATTTGATACAATAGAAATATACTGTGGGTGTTCACTTCTCAAGACACCCTGTTGTCAATGTTGCCAAGTCCTACTGAAAATATATATTATGAAACACAAGGTGTACCTACGATACATGGCTGAGGTGTCGTTGAAAGGTCTTGGCTAGACTAGCTCAAAGCTGTCGAAACCGTTTTGATTGGTGCAGTAGTTCAGAGTTGCCAACCCATTTCTTTAAAATAATTGTTCACATTGATTCCATTCAGTTAGACCTAGCTGCGCCAAACTTCATTATTGGACAAAACAGAAAAGTACTGTGGAATTTCCGTATCTAGGCACTGCATTTGTCAGTGTTGCCAACCCATGTCATTAAAAATAACTTGTGTGGCTAGAATGTTATCAAGGGAACGGAGCCTTCGCGATCGTCACTAAAATCGCAACTCTAACTTGTTTCGTTGTTGAATTAGCTTGATGTAGTGAATCTTTAAATCTGTAGCAGTGAAGCTTTTTCAACAAAACTTGCCTCTGTATGACCGTGGTTGATTTTTACAAATTGGAAAACTAATTTTGAACAAGAAGTTTCTCATAGAAATTATTTACAATTAACTAGCTGATTTGCCCGCCCGTTGGTGCGGGGTGAATAAATTATGTTGGCCACTGTCATCGGGACTGTCACCAATACTCGCTTCCCCGTGGCGGGCAGCACCCCAACAAGCATATCTGCACTGCTGTCGAACCCAATGTGTTTCGCAGGATCCATAAGGATTAGCGAAAAATACTGGGTTTGTGTCCGCCTAAATGTATACCATTTTTCACCCATGTTGTACAACGTAAAATCCCAAAATTGAGGAGCCCTGTCTCCGAAACTAATAAAGGTAGATAAAAACTGACTTCAGATTGGGATTTCTTGAAACAAACTAGCGTAAAACGATACGTCACATGACACACTTTCCATTATAAATTTTCGTGCAAATTCCAAGATGGGTTGCCATGATTCTCGTCTCCCGCATCTGGTAATGCAGCATCCACATTACTTCTATTCAGTATTTTGTCTCCCTCCCTCCACGCATTTACGACTTACCAGGTTGTTTCCAGCCTTTTGTACTACACAGTATTCGAGTGGTCAGCGGTCAGTTTGGAGAGGAAGATAGCAGTTCACAGATGAGTGATCGTCCTTTTTGTCAGCGTATCACATTCTTAAAAAAGAAAAAACGCACCAGAATTTTTGTTCGAGCAAAAATCATTCCCATGTAAGCAGTCACTCCAGTATCGTTACGTAAAGCTCGATGCCTTCATCAGACAAGATAGAACTGAACAAACTTTGCATTAGCATCACATAACAAAATACCTGGAAATTTATTTCTTTTTAGTCCAAGCAATCGAGTAAAAACTCCGGTTTAACGTTCACTTTTAGATACTCCAATCCTCTATTCACAGCTCGGATCTAATTAAAAATTCACTTTACACATAAAACCACTTCAATTCCTGTCAAGAATCTAGACATCTGGCGTAATGTCGTATTTATCAAGCTAAATGAAAACATCTCTGAAATGAAACATATTTTAACAAGTTACTGGCAGATGAACTAAAGAAAAAAAATACACAAAATTCATCTAATCTGTTCATATTTTTTTTCGTAAAAAAGTAATTAAAAATAGACGGGGAGACACGACTGAAAATATTTTCATGGATTGATTTAGATGAACTTTGTTTTTTCTTCAGTATACAGTAGAGTCTCGATAATCCGTTTCTTGATTAACTGATCATTGGATTGACCGCCAATTTCTTAAGATCCCCTTTTTTCCGTGAGCTAAGTAAGCTGTACTTGAATAAGTAGAAACATTGATCCAATGTTCGGAACAAGATGACACTTTATTTCCAGATATTCTTGTCCTTAAAAGAATTGGGATGGATATCAAGAACGAAATTGTTGGTCCCCGAGTGCAGGAGAAGGCTGACTTAGAAAAAAAAACACTAAAGAATGTGTTTCAAGGTTTTATGTAAGACATGTGGGCTTAAATAAAATGTTATGCTGATTATCCGTGTTTCTTGATCAACCATTCTACCTCCTCCCTCCGTTGCGAGGAATAATCAAAGTTCTACTGCACTTAGAAAGGAGCGTTGTAAGGCAGAAAATTTAGGAAAAGTGCAGATAGTCACCAGCTACTATGTGTATGCATGGTGCACGATCAGGGATGTAACGCTAAATTTTTAGGTGGATATACGTTTCGCTCGTTGTAACGAAACCTTTCGCTTACTATCCCATATACCTGCGTATTTCATAAATTTTAGGTGCGTATACGGTCATGCCTACAAAATTAAGGTGGGTGTACGCCGTATACCTGCGTGTACCCTCCATTACATCCCTGTGCACGATGATATTGAGCCAGAAGTACTAGGAAAACACCTTCGAGCTTGTGTATCAAGAAGCTATCATCAAGTAGGAGTGCTGGAGATTAGGAGGAACAAGATCTCGATATCGCGAAGTGCTTCAATAAGGCACACGAGATTGAATCACTCTCTCTGAGTAAGATAGCCTTAGAAACAGGCAAATGTGTGCAAATAACTATGATTCAAATTAACAATTGGTGTTATCTTTCATAAAAGCTTTCTTAACCTAACAAAACAATACCTAAGATTAGGTTAGATCCCCAGAACTTCATTGGTAAGTAGTTCTTGATAAATGGGAGACATCTAGTTCGCTGACCCAATGTAGAAGATATCCACTAAACGTACGTCTTATAACATAACGATACATTGATTCAAACTAATGACCCAGTCACCTTCTACAACCTTAATTTCATCTCCAAAAGGTAAAATCTTCTCTTAACATCAGATTGCACTTAACTAGACATAAATCTTCCTCAGAAGCACTCTTTATTTACACATTACTTTGGCAACCTCATACAATATTACATCAATAATCTCTAAAACAAAACAATCAAAAGAATCTATTTTCTTTCCAAAAGGACTGACAAGGACCCATCTGTCCAGTCTTACAATCTTCCGTCCATTATACAGGGTGATTACATATGATTTATCTGGTTTCGTGAGTTTATTTAAAAAAAAAAATACTAATACACTTACAGTAAAGCAACATACCGCAAAAGAATCAGAAACTGTTCAAGTTTTAACGTGTAATGTCTGTAACTTTCACGACTAGCGACAGATGGCAGCAGTTGAGACAATGGCATCTGAGCAGGAAAAAGCGTTGTGTGTCTTGGAATATGAAAAGTGTGTCAGTCAGTCAGTCGTTACAGTTCAGCGTGCATTTTGAAGACAGTTCAAAACAGAAAAACCAGGACACCAAAGCATATTGCGATGGTACAGGCTGTTCAGGGACACAGGTTGTATCTGCAAACGTACAAGCACAGGACGTCCTACCGTCTCAGATGAAACAGTGGAGCGAGTGCAGGTTAGATCTCCCGATCTCACCGTTTGTGACTTCTTGCTTTTGGGGTATGTGAAGGACTTAGTGGTTGTGCCACCACTACCATCCAATGTGGCTGAACACATGAATACACAACCATCACTCCCGCTATGCTAGAACGCGTTTGGGCCGAATTGGACTACCGTTTAGATGTGTGTCGTGTGACCAAATGAAGTTACATAGAGCATTTCTGATGATCCAGCCAACTGTCGCTAATCGTGAAAGTTAGATGTATTAGAAATTGCGCATTAAAAGTGGGACCGTTTCTGATTGTTTTGAGGTATTTTGTTTCACTGTAAGTGTATTAGTATTTTTTAAATAAACTCACGAAGGCTACACAACAGAAACTTTTTTTCAAATGATAGGCTGTTGGTGGTAGGAAAGGTGTACATGGATTCGAAAATAACTTACCTAGACATTTACTTCTATGCCTGAGGTGGAATCAGAAATAGGGAAGAATGTCAACTCTCTCAACCATTCGAAGAACAGAGGGCCAACTGACATTACCAAGTGGCTTAGTGCAACTCCTTCGTCAACAGGGTAAACAAGTTAAACAGACTTCAGTGTGCTGGATAGCACGCAGACAGGCACGAGGCTTGGCAGAGTTCAATTTTGACCGTTCAGAGTAAAGTTCAAATTGTGCGGTTCGGACGGATGAAGATAGTCGTAACTCTAAACTGGAAGTGGAAATCATTCATCCAACTGTGAAACACGCTAGCGGAAATGTGATGGTACCGTGCACATATTGGCAAATAGCGCCAACAACTTAGTGTTCGTAGAAGGTAATATGAGCAAGCCTCCCTCTTTTTTCAATTATAAATACTGAAGGTGAACCTGAAGCCAACTATCGGAAATCTAATTAATGGTCTCGGTAAGTTTGTTTTTACTATGATAACGATCCTAAAATAAATCCGAATTTATTATGGCTTTGATTTTAAGTTTTTTGTTGACTACCCCAACAGTCAAAATAGTTTTCATCTCAGATTACAAGTAGGAAATTGATTTCTTCTTTGATCTTCATCTCATGGGCTAATTTCTTGTTTAGATCACTAACATTGTTACGATGGTAAAGATGATGGTTACAGTAACTTGCGTTTAGACTACCGAACTTAACTTGGGTTATCGTGCTTGCATCACCATTGTCTGTAAAGAAACAGGTAGAGGTTTTAGTAAAGAATCTGCTTGTTACACGGGACAAGTTTAAATTATAAAACAATGAACATGAAAATAATGACCTTGATTTTAGTCACTTATGAACTTCCCCAGCAACCAAAATAACCAATACTTGTGAGTCAGCTCACTTGGTAGAGCATTCCCGTCGCACTCAGAAGATCCTGGGAGCGATCCCAGCGGCCGACTATCCTGACTTGAGGTTTCTTAATCGTTTTCTTCAGTCATGGCAGGTTAATGTCGAAATGGTAGCTTCAAACCACAGGCCCTGACCAGCTTCCTTTCCTTATCCTTACACGTAGCCTACTCCGACGTGAGACAAAGATGCATAATTAAAATGCAGTTTACGCTGCCAAGTGGGCTACGGTTGACGACCTGAACAGCGAAAACGTGATCCAAGGCTCACCACACGGTTTCGTTGACCTTGACCTGAACAGCGAAAACGTGATCCAAGGCTCACCACACGGTTTCGTTGACCTTGACCTGAACAGCGAAAACTTGATCCAAGACTCATCACGTGGATTCGCTGACCTTGACCTGAACAGCTAGAACGTGACCCAAGACTCAGCATGCGGTTTCGTTGACCTTGGCTCCAGAAGATAACCTTGACCTCAAACTCACCGTCGCGCCGTCTCGCAATTCTGAGATTAGAGCCAACATCCATTTGATTTATTTTTTCCTTGCGTTTTTCGGTTATCTACTTATATTTCCAGATCATCTTGAATATTGAATCATATAACTTCATCTTCTTTCAAATTTACTTTCTTTTTTTAAGGAACAAAGAAGAGAAATCTTCGGGGAATTCAGCTCTCGTCCTTCTTCGTGCATAATACATGTCTGTTTCTTTGTCTTCCTTTCCCAAAATCCATCCATTCCAGCAGAAAAGACAGGCACCTGGGATTTAATTAAACAGGAGGAGGAGGAGACTCAGTAAAATGGCATCGTTATTCATACTGACAAAATTCTTCCCTTTTATCTCCAGTTCAATTAAGTAATTTCTTTTTCTCCTGGGTAATTCTCTATTGCTGTCGCTCAGTTTTTTAAATTCATGTTGCATTACAAAGTCAGGAATTTAATGAAGGACAATTGCGAACCTCCATATAAATCAATACTTT
>JAGDQP010007231.1:0-68345 GCA_022664845.1 Lepisma saccharinum
CGATCTCAGGTATCGATTAACATCGATCTCAGGTATCGATTAACATCTATCTCCGCTATCGATAATATCGGTAAAAATTGTTTGTCATTCGACATTGATTGATATTAGATAACAACATCGATCGAAATCGCAAATCATGAGTTTTTGTTAACAGCCGATATCGATGTGCAACTAGAGTTGTTTACAATGTAATGTAAAGCGAAATATTAACGCAACCATTGACGTCAATTAATCGATAATATTTTTAAAGCACCTTTTAAATACTTCATTAGGAAAGAGTATTTATTATGGCGTTAATAAATAATCATTTATTTTTTTATCTCAGTTTGTAAGATTCAAAAGAAATTGTATGAAGGCATTTGCACCACCAGTTACGTAATTAATTATTCATGAATTTATGGAAACATAAAATAAAAGATGGATTTGTTCTTCCTGAATGTCCTTATGGAACAATCTTCTCTGGTAGGGCTTTGAAAAGAGTTTTAAAGACACACACACACCACACACGATCACAGTACGTTACATCAATGGTCTGTAGATGTGAGACGAATACGGTGAAGGACACGAAATCTTTTAAAGAGAAATGGAGGAAGTTACGTATACCTACCCTTCGTCCTAACCCTGAAGAAGATATGTCGATATTCGGCGTCAGTAGAATCCTTCGTCTTAGAAATTTAAACATCCTTGACAATTACGAGAAAATAAAGTTGAATGGTAAAGAATATTAAGATTGATATTGAGTATGACTGAGCCAAAGATGAGTAAATCCCTAAATTAAATTCGATTCTGCTTAGCTGAATAGTAACGCTCTTACTTGCGACATGAGTGGACTCAATTTCGATTCCCGAAGAGGATCCATAGATTTTTAGCGTTGTCCAATCATTGTAAATAAACAAGTTAGAACCTATATTTTACTAATAATTGCGAAGTCCCTTGATAGCATTTTAGCCACGCAAACACTAATTTTTATAAAATAAACTGGCAGCACTGAGAACTGCAGTGTTTAGATACGGGAGAACCCTCAACACTTTTCTATTGTGTCAAATAATGTTTATACCAAGTTTGGCGTAGCTCGGTCTAACTGAATGGAAGCAATTTGAACAATTGGTGTTTTAGGAAATAAGCTGGCAACACTGTACCACTACACCAATAAAGACGGTTCCGGCAGCTCTGAGCTAGTCTAGCCAAGACCTTTCGAATGACACATCAGGCATCTCTCTATACCTTGTAGTTCCTGAGATTTAACTTCTGGACACGGAATGGACGGACGGATACCTAGACCGGGATTTTTCTATAGTTTCGCTATCAAGGGATCTCAAACTGGCACAATTATACTATGAACTTGCGTTAGCCACTATGACACTGTAGTGAGAAGTACGTGTAAAAACTGACATACCAAGGTTTTAATGGTAATTTGCATACTGGTGTGGTTCTAGGAAGTGAAGGTGAAGACAATAGTGAAAATCCAAAATGGGATATGTGCAATTTCACAGAAGTGCATGTAGTAGAAAAGTGCCATACAGAAAGGTTGTGATGTCACCAGATTAAACCAAGGTCGTTGAATTCAAAGCTGAAGTTAGTATCTCGCTACCACCTACCGTTTATGAAACTAGCTTGGCTTAGAAACTGATGAGTGCATTTAATTGCAAGAATACTATAAGGAAAGCCCGCAGCATCACCAGATTGCAATCTAACGTGTAAAAATAATTCGTTGACAAATCTGAATTCAGTTTCTCTCTATATATATGCTTTTCTCTAGGCGGCAGGGTGACTTACAGGAGGACAAAGTGAACTTTAAAGAAGACTAAAATAGTCTTCTAAAAAGAAGTAGCTGTCACGGAAGCCAGGGAAATCAACAGTAGGAGTCGCTGTACTGACTACGTAATATCCTATTAAACGAATCATGTCAGGTAGATCCAGTTTAGGTCTGTTTCTTCTTCACTTCGCCAACATCATAGATTATCCCACGGTCCTCATACGGACAAGAATTTTATTTATTTATTTAGTGACAACACAACAGGCAATGGTCTAATTATAGTGTTGAGCTTTACAAAGTAGTTGTACAGACTTTATTGACAATTGCATCTCCAAAATTCTTTACACTACATATAGCATACGTCCAGATCATTGTGAACTGTACAGAGTTGGTTATATATAGTACAAATTCTCCAGATTGGTGACCTCATCAAGATATTGGTTCTTGCCTTTTTACAGTGGAAGAAACCAGTATTATTAAAGCGAGTTTTAGATGATGGGACACGAAACTGTAATGTCGAAACTAAATCCATACAATCTAACTTATTTTGAACATTTTTTTGAAGAAATAACAGATCAGCAATGTTGCGCCTTTGTTCTAAGCTCTGAATATTAAAATTCTTAATGACTGCATTGTAAGTATATTCTACCTTGGAGCGAACATAAGCATAGTAAATTTTTTCCAATGTTGATATGTTGTTGAATTCTCTTCCCGTCCTAATTACGAATCCTAGTAACTTCAAGGCTTCATTTGTTATATTTGTAACATGTATGTTAAAAGTCAATTTCGAGTCAAAACTGACACCAAGATCCTTAACTACAGTAGGTCTGTTTAGTACAATTTTATTAATAGAATAATCAAATTGATGAGTGGTTTTATTTCTATTAAATGATAATACTTTACATTTACTTATGTTGACTCCAAGTTGATTAATAGCACACCAGTTTGCAATATTATCTAAGCTTTGCTGAAGTCTTATGCAGTCTCCGATAGAGTTGACTTTTGTATATATTTTAAAGTCATCTGCAAATAACAATTTTTCATTATCAGACACACAATCAGGAAGGACATTAACAAATAAGAGGAATAACAAAGGTCCTAGGTTCGAACCTTGAGGAACTCCTGAGAGTGCAGAATATTCATATGATTTGTATTCTTTATAGACAACTGATTGCTTGTGATTTGTTAAGTACGAACAGAGGAGCCTAATCACAGTGGGTGAGAAGTGATAGTGATTTTATTTTTCCAGTAATATATTGTGATTAACCCTGTCAAATGATTTCTCAAAGTCAATATAAATCACATCAACTTGCTTGCCTTCGTCCATCGAATTTGCTATGTAGTCCGTAACAAGTGCTAAGTTTGTTACCGTGGATTTCTGAGAAGCAAAGCTATGCTGCTTAGTTGAAATAACTGGTTGAATATGATTACCAATTCTCTTGTATAAGATCTGTTCAAATACTTTTGCAATAGCTGGTAATATTGCAATTGGCCTGAAATCATTAATGTCTCTACTATTATTAGATTTTGGGATAGGACAAACCAGGGCAGATTTCCATTTGTCGGGGAAAGTACATGTTTTTAGAAATTAGTTAAATGCTATGAATAGGGAATATTTAAATATATCAACACATCCCTTAACTACATATGAGGGTATGCCATCAGAACCAATTGTCGTTTTCGATTTAAAATTTCTGATAGCATTTTCAACTTCCTTTAGTTGGTAAACTATGGTCTTACAACATCAGATATCTAAGAAATGACGTTCCTCCACGAGCACTTTTTGAAGGTATACATGGGGAAGGTCATGGCCTATGTTTAGGTACCGTACCAACATTCACCTGTTGGAACTGAGGAATAATATAAGAAAAAACAATCAGGATGGTCAGCAGCGGGACCTTCCTAATATTTATCATAAGTACGTGACGTGAACCACAGGATCTGCATAGGTAGATTGTTTAATTAGCGAGGATTTCATTAATGTAATCGTATAGCTTAGATTTGTTTGTGAGTTTATAATAATTATTGTAAAATGTAAAAAAAAAAAAAACTGTTACAGTTTATTCCAACGTATATCAAAACAGAATTATTTGTTAGGACGCAAGATGAAATAACAGTTTCCACATGCATGTGCACTTTAAGTAACCTTCACTTAGAATCGACTTCAAGTTTCAAGCTTTGTTTTGCAATTACTCGTTTGAAACAGGTTAGATAGATTTTTTTTTTTTTTTTTTGGTTTGGCATCCGCATTGCATTCGCTGCTAGTGACTAACCGTTCTTAGCAAATATCTCGTTTGTAGTAGAAAAATAATAATCTCCTCTGGAAGCCGGATCTTATTTCACGTAAGTCAAACATGCATCACTTAGACAGCACGCACTCTTTTCACTGTCGTTCTGACTACGTAGACTATTCCAATCTTCTTCACGTAGTGTTTGTTGTGACTTCCTCCGGTCTATAATATTAGAATAACAGAAAGGGTTTCGCACGTGAGTTTAGTGAAATCACATGGTTTTTTAAACACACACTTCGAAAGAAGCCAGAATTCACAGGAATGCACTTCCGTGAGGGTTAAAATAAAGACCATACAGAGATGTGGGTTATGTTTCAGTTTAGGGTAAACATGACTCTTGTATTCGAACTTTTTCATTAAATTTCATAACTTTTCCTAATTTTCTGTTTCTTGCTTTAGATTCTTTTCGTTAGGTTAGCTGATGTTAGTTAAGGTTGGTTTAGTTTTAGAGTTAGAACATGTCTACCTGGAAATCGAAGTCCGAAATTGTTATACGAAGTCCGAAAAGAAAATCTGCATAATTATTTTAGAGTTTCTTCATTTTTTGAATAGCCTGCGTCTCCTTTATAAGATTCGCTTCCCCCTACTTTCACGAAAGCAAAAGCCTCAAAACAACGAGATGTAAGGAGTATAAATATTCACTTATGAGATTCACTAATACTTAATAATTTGCTAAGGTACAGGACAATTATAAGTCCTCAGATTCGATAATAGTATTTGTTAAATAATTTCGGTCTGTCCCTTAGTTTTCTTTGCATTTTTTTATTTTTTATAAAGAAGATATGAATTCTCAAATAAACGCGAGCGTCTTCTCTGAGATTAGGAGAGTGATAATTTTGGTTGAATTGGATTTAATGTTGAGCCTTAAGGGATCTTTGGCCCAAGCTGTCACCTTCGGTTGACCTACATTTTGCCCCATTCGATTCCCCTTCTCAAACAGGTCCAAGCAAGAACCGTTTAAACTTTAAACCTGAATGATTTCTTGTAAGAGTTCGTTTTTATATACTCACCCCCCCCCCACACACACACACAGAATGAAAATTCATTGGTGGTTAGCATAGTTATCAAGAGAGGCCTTCGAAGAACAGACATTAAGAAAATTACAGATTAATAATTCTATTAATTTTGATTATATCTTAGAATAAAATTCAAAAATTGAAGGAAACCTTGTCATTCAGATGAATGACTGACCCCCGCCCCTCACACACACACCTGTTTCTGTATAAATTTGCCTTTTTATAATTTACTATCATACTACAAAAAACTAAAGTGCGTCTGACTATTAATCTGGCGGCCCTGCTTCAAATTCCGGCTAGAACCGCTGGATACTTTTTCTGTCATCCTATGCCTGGCGCTCTGATATTTACTAAGCTTCCTATAAAATTGAGAATCCGAGTGCTCTTGGTTCCTGGGAACCTTGGGAGGTAAAGACGGTCGAGCGTGATACTGGCCACACCACCTCATTTCGTGCCGTAAGTCGAGAATATGTAGAGCTCTATCTCCACATCCCGCATGCACCGTTCACGGCGCCTCCACATCGCTTAGCAGGTATATTTACTTTTTCTACTTTTTCTTTTACATTCTTACACGCAGAGAATAAAGTTTATACATTTCAATGCATCAAAGAATGCACTAATATGTACAATTCAATTCAATGGATTTAAACTTTCTGTATGTAAATGCCAAATTTGAAATAAGTTTGATTTTCCAAAGTTTATTACTTTCCTTAATTATAAAGTGGAGTTACACTTTTGGTTACCTAAATATAATGTGTATGCTTACATCATTTCCATTGCAACTTAATGAAATTGTATTTTTTTCCTGAAAAATATATTTTCCAATAGTACAGAAAGGTGCAGTTAAAACACTCTACTGTTTATTTGTTAATCATTACAATGAAGCTTTTTGCATTATTATACGAACGAATTCACATAAATTGTCTGATCGCCAAGCTCTACAAGCTCAATTTTCATACATATTTGCTTGCTACGTGTATTACCTCAGTGTTGCCAGCGATTTACAAATCTCGGGATCAGGAAAATTTGTCATCGGCTTTTTTCTATGAATCTGAGTGTACCACGAGAAACTACTACGGCTTGATGTCGCTTCCACCAAACTACATAACTACGAAACCAGACTTTTCAATTGTACTAAGGAAAACAAAAAAACCACAATTTCATTTTGAGATTAGCAACACTGCTTTCGATGTGTGTACTGTATGTATGTATGTGTGTGTGTTCCCATAACGCTCCCCTCATCTCAAACGACCGCAATTCCAATCGATATTTTGATGATGGCAGTTTAAAGGTTGATACAGAGAAGGGTCGAGTCGCTAACGATGCTGCCCACTCTCTCTTTCCAGCCTTCTCTCTCGCGCACTCGCTCTCGGTCGCTCTTTCTCTTCTTGTAAATTGTAATTGTAAAGTGGTGGTGTACCGATCGCTGCCAGAGAAACTTGACACTTCTTCTCCCCTCTATTCGTTCGACTGCAACGTTCATGTTTGTGTTGAAGAAGTAACAAAAAAACAACAACAACAAAAAAAACAATCAGCACCAGAAAAGTTCTCAACAATGTTCGAATAGAAGGTTGAGAGGGAAACCGAAGTGTATCACTATAACTGGGTAATCGAATAATTAAAATGTCTTTTAATGATGATAATAGGTGTTCTACCTGAAGATCTCAGCGCAAGGTGAACCAACGGTGGTTTGCCATTGCTCTTCATCGGAGGAAATGACGTACTAAGGATAGTTTAATGTGGGCTCCAAATCCAAATCACCGGGAATCGAACCCGGAACCCCTTGATTCAAGGCAGCCGGAGTTATCACTTACCCATGGGACCATTACTTAAATCTAAATGAAATGAATATGACTTGGAATCTTTCTCAATATTTAAACAAGTTAGGAATAGGACATAAGGATTCTGTTGTTATTCATCGATTTTCAGTACGTTTTTATTTGGGAAGTTATTTTACTTGGATATTGTGATAATACGGCCTAGTATCCATCCATCTTGAATGAAGAAAAACACAGCTTTCTAACAAGGCTGATTATACTTGAATAACACAAAAAGAGACGAACCCGTAACAGTTTCGGAGTTGTAGAATGCAGTCTGAAGAGGAGGTGGTATACTTCCGAAATTGTTACACTTTAGTGTCTTTTTGTGTTGTAAAAGTATAATCAGCCTTGTCAGAAAGCTGTGTTGTTATTAATTTTACCCAAACTCACAGTAAATGCTTCTGTAGTTATTGTAGAAAGCATTTTCAAATAAACTATGAACCACTTTTTCAATATTTACATAATCTAAGAATCCATATTCTGTGTTCTTCCGTAATTTTCACCTATCTTCATAACATTTAATGAAATTCACAAGTCAAAACGAAATCTGTCGATTGATCCTACGTATGTTGAATGAATTGATAGTCATGCCAAATGTAACCACTTGGAGGTAGTCAACCCGTCAAACAACATTGTAGTGTGGGTTGCCGCGTGTTTGGCTTTAAACTTTGCATTAATGTTATCAGCGCCGTTGGAATTCAATGGACAATTAAATGGTTGATTATCTCTGAAGATAATAATTTTAGAATCAAAGTGATATGATAACATCCCAGTCCATCTCAGTCCGATCATGTGCAAAAAATCATTGCAATCTGTCAAGTACTTTTTTGCGTGATACTCACGCCCACATAGTCACTTCCAATTTTATATATAGAGATGTGTAGTGCAGAGATCTCTTGTCAATATTGTCAAGATTCCCAATTTTATTTCAATTTATCGTTTCATATCGACTTCATATTGTCGCCGCATATCGATCTCATGCTGTCGTTCCTACCTTAACACCAAATACAGGTATACACCTCATGATATCACTTCACCTGCACGCTAGAGGCTAGACTGGCGCATATAGAAGCACGTGCATGTCTTCCTTGTTCCCCAACATATGATATATTTAAAACTTGATTTAAACTAAAAAAAAGCACGTTTTGTCCATTGGTGAACCGGAAAAAGTTCTCATATACAGTAAAACACCCTCTAAAGTTGAAACTTTTAGTTCCTCTCAAAATGTCGGAAGTGGAGCAGTATTCAGGATGTAGATTTCCGGATCCTTTCAGAAACCATTCAAGCTAGGGGTATTTGAGATAAGCGGGTATCTAACTTGAGGGATTTTACTGTATAATATTTTCTTTAAGTCCTATATCTTGGACAATTTTGCAAGTTCGGTGAGGAATCGAATGTTTACAACGTAGAGAGGGTTTACTGTACTGATTTTTTATTGTTAAAAGAACAAAAGCACCGAAAGTTGGAAGAAAAAAGAAGAAAATGCAAATGAAGATTTTTAGGTATAATTCTTTTCAACCATTTCCCAGCCCCTATCTTTATATTATTTTTTTTATCTGCTAAAAAAAAGGATAAAGGACCCAAAACGAATACTTTTACAGTAACAAGAACGGATCCACTTCTTGTCGTACACAGCGGACATAGAACCAGCAAGCAGCTACTTAAACTTTAACCATGCTTTAACATTGAATTCGAAGAGAGTGGAGGGAGGCATAACGGATCACGGGAGAGGGGCGGGGTGGGAGTGAGTTGCGGTGCGGATAGAAGTTGACTCCTAGCAAGATGGATGTATAATGCTGGATTACGTGTTCTCCCCTCTTTTTGGCCAACTCAACTCTTGTCTCGGAAAATATAGGCACATAAAACTGCGGTAGAAACGGGATGACAAAAAAGGGGGGGACATATGAATGATTTAGAAAATCCTTGATGAAAAGAATCTAGCTACCGCTATCACAACTCCTTGGACGTTAGGCATAACGTCTAGTTCGTCGTAATGAGCCACCAGAGTCAAAATACAACATACACATCTATATATGAATGTACATACCTTTAAGTCACTTTGTTTGAACGTTGAAACGCTCTCTTGTGTTCACAGGCTCAATGAATGTGTTTTTGTTCAAAATTTGATTCTCAAGAAGCTAAATCGACCAAATTAATTCCCTGTATTCTTACTTCCTGAAGCATGTCGTGTGTTATGGTAAATAATCGCATGTGTACACTTTCTCCGTTATGAATGAGTTGTCGCATTGTCTTGCAAGAAAATGAACAGAAGTTTTGCTGTCCTTTCATCTGCGTCTCCAATCAAAACTAGACTCTGTTTACATTGAAATACTGTGTAAATAACAAGCAGTTATTCAACTCAAACTTATTCCTTTCTTTTAGGTATAGGGGAATTTGGTACTATCTCTAAAATTACTAAAATACTGGATACTTCTGCTATTTTGTTCGGTTTTCCTTGCATGGTATTTCTCTAGTATACTATTTATCATATTTAGTTCAAATACGTATGCTTTAACACAGAATACGTTTATTTATCTTCTAGATGATATACGTATGGTTATGTTATCGTTTCGATATACCTTGGCTTAGAATTCGGGAGGTAGGGGATCAATCCTGACTGAGATTTTTCCAGGGGTTTTCCCTAGTCACACCTTCAACTTAGGCTTTGTACTTTTCCACATCTTTCCCTTCCCCTATCTCGGCTTGAGCCCTAGATGTCTGAAGATTATAAATAGAATTCAAATTCAACATTTCGATACACTGTAAAAAAAAAACTACAGTTCTTGTACACTTTTTGTCAAATTTTCTCTAAATATGTCTGTTTTGTGCACAAGAAATGTAAAATAATGTATAGAAAGTGATCAGAGCTATAACAAGGTGAAGTTTTGACGCTTGTGGTGCACTCTTTGATTCACGATAACCTTTTATTCACTTCTTGTTCACAATAGTCCCTATAAAATCAAGATTACTTGCTTTCCCAAAGATAATCTTCAATATCCAGCAAAGAAGCTGACATTCTAGATAGCTCAGTGGGCTAAAGTAATATATCAGTTCTCCAGTTCCAGTTATCTCCAGTTCCAGGCAACTTTTTGATACTTCTTTTCTAGGCTACGAAAACCGTAACTCACACACTCCAGCTTGTAAAAAATAACCTGTCAGTTACGCATATTAAGTGCATGGAAATGGTCAAAACTTGACTGATTTGTGGTGAACGAAAAATACATATATGAGAGAAACAATAATTTGCTAATGACTAAATAAAACAAACATGGACTTTTTTCTTTTAAACGGTCTAAAAAAGACGAAGAAATTGCTCATCTTTATGCTTTATTGTGGTGTCTTTTTTGGGTCTGTTTGTTCGGCTATGACTTTCGGGTGGATGCAAAAATTTTAATGAAATACTCTAGTGTTTTGTTAAGCACCTTCGCATAAGGCAAGTATAGAAACTGAAAAATAATCATGAGAAAACTCACCTTTTTAGATCCCTTAATAGCGAAGCTATAACTAAAGGGATACTATAATCCCGCTCATGGTGCCCGTCTGTCCGTCCATGTTCAGAAATTAAATCTCACAGAAACTACAAGGTATATAAAATGTTTGAGGTGTCGTTGGAAGGGTCTCGACTAAACTACCTCAGGGCCACTGGAACAGTCCCGATTGGTGTAGTGGTTCAGTGTTGCCAGCCAGTTTTCTAAAAGATCAATTGTTTAAATTGCTTCCATTCAGTTAGATCTAGCTGCACCGAACTTTGCATAAACATTATTCGACATAATATAAAAACACTGAGGGGCATACGTTGCCAAGCAACCCCTTATCAGTGCTGCCAACATATTTTCTATAAAATTATCTTTTTTCACGTTGCTTCCATTATTTTAGTCGTAGCAGCACCAAACTTGGTATAAACATTGTTTGACTCAATAGAAACATACTACGGATGTTCCCGCTTCCCAAGAACACCGTTGTCAGTGTTGTCAGCGCACGTCAAAATACCGTATATCTCATGAACCATAAGGTGTAGAGACATGCATGAGGTGTCGTTCTAAAGGTCTTGACTACACTATCTCAGGGTCCCTAGAACCGTCTTGATTAGTGCAGTGATTCAGTGTTGCCAGCCCGTTTTTTAAAAAAAACAATTGTTCAAATTGCTTCCATTCAGTTATACCTAGCTGGGCCAAACTTGGAATATACATTATTCGACACAGGTACTGTGAATTTTCCCGAACCTAAGCACTGCAATTGTCAGTGTTGCTAGTCTATTTTATTAAATAAATAATGCTTGCTTGGTTAAAATACTATCAAGGGGTCGAAGCCTTTGCGGTTGTTAGTAAAATCGCAGTTCTAACTTCTTTATTACCTGTAACGGTCGCTTAAACTCCCTTCGAGAGGTAACCATTCAGCGCGGAAACAACCACGGTTCTGCTCAGCTTCAAGGATGATATCACAAAGAAATCTTCTTTTGCTAATTGATTTGCTTATCTATTTCAAAAAATGCATTGTAAAGCTTAAAGAGCATTAGGGAGTCATTAGTAAATCGGTCCTTAAAAAAGGAAACGTAGTATTAAATAATACGCTAGGCGACCATCCAATTTTTCTTCACTGAAAGCTGGGCTAATATAACTAGACGATATTACATCCTAATGAAATTTAATGCTAAAATACAAAAGGACGATGCTACCTAAAACTTTCGCTAACAAATATAATTAGAATACATTCTAATGAAACCAGCTTCTATGCTTTCATTTATCTTTGTGCAGGAACAGTGAATATTTTTTTCTGAATGTTGTTTTTACTGCCATCTATTGATCACATACGCGTTTAATTATGTTGTGAGATGGTTTATGGACGTAAGTTTCTTGTGGTTTTCAGTTGATCATTCGTCAGTGTCTTGTCCGATTTTCAATTTTACTAGTTAAAAACTTGCTCAGTTACAGGGTGGTAACATTCAGAATCACTGTACCAATTTTAGCACAGTTTTTGCAAGTGATTTAATCTTTTTAAAGTAAATTTATATCCGTTTCTTTCTGCTTGTTTTAAAGAATTAAATGCAGAATTTGTTGTTTCTGTTCTGGATTGACTGTCTTGTCATCAGAACCGTGGTTGGAGCGGTATCTACGATAATTTGTTTCATTTAGAGGTAAGAATTTGCGTCTCTATCTATTAATTTATTAACTTGGTTAATTAATTATTTTCTGTTATCTTTTAACATTAGATACGAATTTGATAATTATGTTCAATACTTTCATAAATATGGAAACAAGAAAATGGTAATCTTAATTGTATTTTTCAAACTCTTTTTTCAAATTTGTATTTCCCTCAAAATACAATTTTCCAAAATAGCTGCTCATAAGAAAAAGTAAAGAGAAACCGTAAGGACTTGAGCGGTCCTGATGGAAACGGACTGAACTGCGATCTTCCAAGCATAGCGTAATGATCACTTTAGTTTTGAATTGGTAAAGTCAAAGATACACGGGATTGGTTTTCAGCCCTCAACCCTTTATTTATATACAAGAACAAAGTTAATAAAATTACCGTTTCGAAGAATACAGTTTACAGTTATCTGAGTATAAACGATTACAAAGATATCTTATTCTTAAGAGTGATCAGTTAGAGATTGTGGAGAATAGGATGACACCAGTTCCTTAGCAAGCTGCGTGTCGGGAAGTTGTACAAGTTCCTTGGCGAACTGCGTACTGGAGAATATTAAGGTAAGAGTACAAACCAGTTCCTTGGCGAATTACGTGTGCGGATGACACCAATTCCTTAGCGAATTACGTGTCAGGTGGTTGTACCAGTTCCTTGGCGAACTACGTACAGGTTAAGTTAGGGTTTATATGTGAGAGTGCACATCAGTTCCTTGGCGAACTACCTGTGCAGGATAGTACCAGTTTCTTAGCAAACTGCGAACGGTTGAAGGAGAGGAGCTGACCACCCAGGGAAACGAGTGATGGCTCTTTCTCTGTGCAGGAGGTGATTGTAGGGGTAGTTCCTCTTGTTTCTCCTACTTGACTCCAGCTCCCTATATCTTCCGTTATTTGCTCCATCTGGTGTTAGTTTGAGGAGTTGACCATCGTCTGCTCCAATGTGTATGTATGATTTGTTTACTTACATAACCACATGTTTGTTCTATAAATATGTATGTTATTGTTTATACAATATCCACGTGCTCACTATACACGCTGGTCATTACGATAGAGACAGGAGATTTAAAATGATTCTCTAAACCGAACTCTCGACCTGCTTACGTTGAAATGCGTTACCGACCTATTATAACTAATTCTTTCCTTTTTCCAAACTGAATCAAACGTAGTCTATATGGGGCTATTACGCCTATATCAAAACGATATCATCAAGCCTCTGGTTGTGAGCGAAAGATTAACACCACCGAATTGGATCAGCCAGTGAGAGAGAGAATTCCAATTCGATTCTTGCTACCAGGTATCCTCCAGACTCAGCTATACAGAGAATAAATTACTCAGCATTTCCAAGATTTTCCTTCAGTTACAGCACAATATTGCTGCTATGGTACCTATACTAGTGCCCTAACCGTTACTTTCCTCAATTCCTCTTCCCCGTAAGTGTTTTCGACAAGGGACATCATCCCTCAGGTGCTTAGACTACAGTCCATTATTATAAACTTTAAAAGCTACAGGACACTGTTACGTTCCTACCTGAAAATCAAAGTAAATACATTTGTATTTATAACACAAGTTAGAATCTTCGACGTACTTAGGATGCTCCGTACCTGCTCCGTAACTCCGATTTCTACGTAAATTGAGTAGAATTTAAAGCGTAATTATACATATCGACGCCTGCGGGTTATATTGTCGAATCTCCACTAAACCCTTGACAGGAATGGAATGTAAAGATTTGCTATACACTTCCATAGTTAAAAAAAAAACTGAATGACATTTAATACGCTATAGTGACATGCTCAGGAAACTGTTTGGCAATTATTGTCATCTTGTCCAATTGTACACAAGATTTCGCATTTTTTTTTCCTCTTGCTGGAGATACGACAAAGTTGTAACAAAAATTACTATTAATTACGAAATTTAATGCTGTAAACCCAGCAGAGGTTTAAAAACTTTAATAGTATACAATAAAAAATGACTGTGTTAATTGAACACTTTTCGGTGTCCCAGCGTGACTACCAATTTTTTTGTGTTAAATATACACAACACACGGTATTGATTTCGGTACTAACAGCAAAGAAGTTACGGTTGCAGGGAGATTTGAACATGGGTTGTTGAGTTAGAAGTTCAACGTCTTACCGTCTGGACTAAATTACTAGATTCAAGCAGTATAGGGATCAAAATATACTGCTGAACCCCAAACAACAAACAAAGTTACTCGCACGACTTATTTAATTGTTTAATCGTTTTTCCATTTGTCAGTTAAGGATCAGAATATTCATTCATTTAGAACATGTTCCATTTCTATGAAAGCAAGCGAGCAAGATGGCGACAGGGAAACACTTGATGTCTGATCAGCACCGCGTATTGTGTTGATTTAACACACAAAAGTAGTAGTCATGCTCGGACACCGAAAAGTGATGAATGAACACATGCATTTTTACTGTGTAAGGACATTTTACAGAAAGGAAAAATCTGAATTACGGGTGGAATACGAACCCATGAGCTCTAGCTATCCGGGCTAGTGTTTTTCCACCCTGAACCCAGATTTTTTCTTTCTGTAAAACTTTCTTTACTATAAAAGAAAACAACCACTCATTTTTAAACCTGCAAATCTCGAGACTGAGTATTAAATAAATTTTACTTTATTCTTTTACAAGCGATATCTATTTCTGATTTTGAATAATGAATAATAATAAAATAACGATTTGCTTCAGACGTGTTTACGAAACGATCGTCGGATTCAAAATAAATAAACCACAAGGAATATCCGAAAAAGAATGTTTTATTATAGTAAAAACGACTTCAGACTTTCAAAATTTTTAATCTGTGCACATCCCTCATGCATTTCAACATGCATCTTATGTTTTTCTTCTTGTCCGCTGATAATGGATCACTTTCGGGCATAGTTTCACTATTTATGGATATTTTTTTTCATTGAATTTGAATTGAATTAAATTTTATTGCTTTTAGGGATCTAGGCCGGGGGATAGGGTGGGTGAAAGGATGCGGAAATATAGTTGGCCAGAGTTTAGTTTTTGAAGGTACTATCCCAGTATTTGCCTGCTGTGACTGAGGAAAACCCTGGAAAATCCTTAGTATGAATAGCCGGCCGGTCCTGAACGCGAACACGGGATCCCCGACGAATGATAAGCTTACGATCTACCATTGGTCCACAGCCGCTCGGTATTTTTTTATTTCAATAATGATTTACAACTTGAGGAGTAGAAATAATCAATTACAAATTATATTCATAATAATCAAAATAACTTTAGATTAAAACATAGCGTGTTACTTTTTAGTTATTAACTTACCTATTTAATATTTCGTTATTCATTAATAATAAAAAAAGTACCTACTCTCTGAAAATGCCTTTTATTATACATTACGTCACTGTATCAGAGCTAAAACCGGATAACTTTTGGTGACCCAAACATAGGTGACTCGGCGAGCCGTTTACTCGGTCCGAAACTTGGCCTAAATGACCCGGTTACCCGATTAATCCGATCTACACAATATTATTGATAGGGAATTTCGGCGTCGTATTTTTCATGGTCTATGGGATAACATCGTCGTCCTTTTGCCACCCCTGAAAGAAACACTATTCAAATACAAGGAAGTAATTTAAAACACTTTTCATACTATGTTCTAGAGAATTCTGGATACATTCCAGTAACACTAAAATAAACTACATACATTACAAAACGTTAAAATTATACATAAAATAAAGGGCAGCCATTGATGAACAACTGGTCACATGATGTCAGCACACACTATGATTGGTTTCTGAGGATACTATACTGTATTACACAAAAATTAAGCGTTTGCAGATAGGACAAAATTGCACTGCACATAGTTCTCAAGGCGTATTTTTACACCAGTGTTCATGGATTTACGACATCTAGTACACTAGTTTCCATTTGTGCCATTCGCTTAATTTACCCCGAAAAGTGGAATTAGGTTACGACAATATAATCCACAGACGTCGATATGTGTATTGTAGTTTGTATCCAGACCAACCTCCTCCAAATGAATACGTCCATTGTTTTTTTTTTTTTTTTACAGTTTGCCATATATCTTCCATTCACTAAGTAATTGTAAACACTGTTTTAAATTATTCACTAAAATATTTCTTATAATGTAAACTATTTTGTTCATTTCTTCTCTCTTTGAATATTCTGTTTGAACGATATTTATAATTTCAATCAGGCTGAGTACCTTCTCTTGCAAGTATTTCATAAAGAATATTGTGATATTTGTTTGAAAGTTTATTAATTTAAAATAAAAACAAAACAAAACAAAACAGATAAAGTGAAACTTTAAAAATGGTGACGTAAGATTTGATTAGTCATGTGGTTTACGACCAGGTGTGATAGAATCTCTGATGCTATGGTCTGTTTCATAGCGGTCAGTCTCGCTCCCTCTCCTCGTCAAACCAGTCCCGCTGTCCAATGTTGACAGAAGGATTTCATATGGCTGTGTCCAAATACTCACATCGCACAGATTAATGCTCAGAGAGGACGAATGTAAACTCCCCACCCCACCCCTCCTCCACCTTCTTCTGCCCATTCTGACCATTGATAAACGGTGATCAAACTTCGGTACCAAATGGTAAATACTGCCACCGTCCTTATCCAAATATTTCATTTGTAGACAGCAGGCTTATCTGCTAGATCCTATTCATTTCAGTATAAGCTAATGGCAACGAGTATGTCAGTGAAATATGTAAGAATTAAGACGTCATATGTGTATGAAAAGAATAGAATATTCATCCAGAAGAACGGATAGTCATGTTGGTTGCATGGTTGTTTCTTCAGACGTTTTCTTGAATATCCAACTTTAATTAATAAAGAAAGGTAGCGTCTTCTTATTACTACTCTCTTGTTTTTTAACTGTCGCGAAAAAAATACCATGGCTCTACTTCAGTTTAGGGTTTCTTTGAATAGTTTTTAGCAGTGATTCGGGCATATCCTCCAATGGGGTGTCACCCCAACTTAAAAAAAACACTGTTAAAAATCGATAGAAGCCTGTAAAACTCCATTTACATCCCACTAACTGTGGTTTTACACCCACAAACTGCCAATCCTGACAGAATCACTGTTTTTAAGAGAACTTCAAAACTATTTTTTGACCTGTACTTTGTTCGTCTGTCTGTAATAAATGTTAGCGCTTTAATGAAAGCATATATAGAGAGAAACTGACTTCAGATTTGAGTACCGATTCATCCCGTTGAGCAACGATTCATCCCGTTGCTTATATTCTGGTGACTCTAAAACCTGGCAGATCCTTTTCACTTGTTTAGTTTCTCCATTTATGACTTTTTTCGCTGGCGTCTTAATGAAAACGTGTAGAGAGCTACTGACCAAATTAGAATTGAACGATCTCCTTCAGGGATTCTATTAGGTTAACTGTTTTTTTTTTATCTGTACTCGAGAATTTGGGGTGACACTTCCATTAGGAGGGTCTTGCAAAATCCCTGATCTCCATTCAGACGGTCGTTTGCACCCTTGTGACATTACATCCTTTCTTTCTGCTATTTTAGAGCTACAGAAACTCATCTGTAATGACGGATGCCGAGGTAGAACATAAAAAATTGGATTCCAAATATATTACGAACTAAAACAAGAGTTAAATAAATACGAGGTTCTTCCAGAAAGTAAAGAACATTCAATTGTTGAGCGCAATACAAGCCCACTGCCAGTACTGACACATACTCATCCAACTCCCTGTGCTCCTAGCTCAGTCAGATAAAAGCCGAGAGACGGTGCTGACGTTTGTCTAGTTGCGTACTGGCTTGAAAATGCCGCGAAGTGTGATATGGTTTATATTTGAGACATTCTGCATAACTCTTTTCCTTAAATTTCAAGATCTCTTCTTCATTGTTGCGGAACACTTTGGTGCTACATGCGTCCCTCGACTTCTGTCTAAGGATCATAAAAGAAAACGAAAAGAGGTGGTTTTGACTTTGCTTGAAGGCCATCATTTAAGATAGTGGACAAATTTCTAGATCATATTGTGACTTGGATGAGATATAGATCTCCGAAACAACGCCCAAAGCCAAGTGGCAGTCGATTGAATGGCATTATTCCAGAAGGTACCACTGAATGGCTGAAGAACTCTGCGGTAACTAAGTAAAACACGGAATAACCACGCCATCACAAATGATTGAACATAATTATATGGTGACCCTGTGGAAAAGTACGTTAAGTTTTATAAGTACGCGTTTTAAGTTAAACGTTCTTCACTTTCAAAACAATTCTCGTACGTAACATTTTTTTTTCAATGATGTAAACTTTGGCACACAAGAGAGGGCGCTAGTTAGGATATTCTCGACAACATGAAAACTGAAAACTATTTCAAACATGATTTTAAATTATTTATAGAGAATAAGCTGGCATTTGTACGTAAAAATGCTTTCCATTGCAAAAAACGTTTGTTTTAATCAGAAACTCTAGATTTCGCTTGCATGAAGTACCGACAATCGCTTAATTTCTTCCAGAAATAATAGAAGAAGAATGTAATAATTTGGAAATAGATAAATATCGTTTGACTATCAATTGAATCGCCTTATTACTACAATTATTGTGATACTGGGTAAATTTCCACACCTGAAACGGGGATAATAATATTCTCTGGATAACTAACTCAAGGAGTTCCTCATATGAACTGAAGAGGGAAGCAATATCGAACATAGTTGTGCCATCTTACGGTAGCAATGTGTACTAAAACTTGTTCCATTTTTCACAGTTGTTACTTAAACCAGGACTAGTAGAAAGTACTCTTGGAAGTACTGGTTGTTCTTGAAGTTGTTGGAGCGACGTTTAGAGGTATTTATGTTTACTATATAATCTACAGTATAATCCACTAGCAAACAACAGTAAAGTCAAGAACAAATAATATTTTGCGATTCCCAAAGACAAAGATAACGGGGTTCTACTAAATCCAGGGTATGTCTAATTTGCTGACCAGCACAATTTTGGCGCCACCGCCGAAACTACTGACTCCATCGCCACCAAAATTTGTCAACTGGTGCTACCCAAGAGTACTACATGTTGACCAAGTATGAAGTCCATATCTCAATTTTAACTATCTCTTTCATACCAAAAACGACGAAAAATTTGATATAAAAGCGCCACCGCCACCAAATTTGTCAACTGGTGCTATCAAAGAGTACTACGTGTTGACCAATTATGAACGGATGTTGACTGCGTAGACGGTGCTGCCATCTTTGGAGGGTAGTAAGCCAAAACTTATGGGTGTAATTCGCATCGCGATCACTAGGTGTCAGAACCATGTAATGATCTTCCTTTATTCAAACTACTGTCACGATTGTATGTGGGCGCGCCTTTATAAATATTTCTTCCTCCATGCTTGAAAGGACAACCCTTGGAAAATTTTGTATAATATTTTCGATTAACTTAGACTACCTTAAGCGATTTTGGTAGCCTACCGAATAGGCCTGCTTAATAGACCTTCCGCAGGCTACACCCGGCCCGAAGGATATTTCTTTTGGCTCGCCATGGAAACAATCACAGGTGAGAAAACACTAATAAAAAATCAATAGTTTTTTGTTCCAAATTTCCCAATTTAATGAGGGAGTTAATAGTTCACGTCATGACCGCGAGGCGCGTTGTGAGCAAAAGGTCTGTTAGGTGGCATTGCCGTCGCTTTCTAATATATCGCCTATATTACAAAATTATATCAAATAGTTCAGTATTTCTCCATCTTTTCTTTTGTGAAAATAATTGATTATTTGTTACGGCCATTAACTCTTGCCCCCTGTTAACATCATGTAACTGTAAAATTTAATTAAGAAAGTGTACTATAGGAGAAAATTAAAAAGCGTATTCTAAATATTGTGCCTCGGGGATAGTGTATCGTTGAATGAAAATGAGACTTTATGCTTTTCTATTCATCAGGACTTAATACTATTCGAGACAGAAGTAAATACTTGACCACAAACAATACTAGGATTAAATCTGACTAATTTATTAAATATTTAGGAGTTACCTTAGACGAAAGGATGACATTTAAGAAACATATTCTTAACCTACGTAAACAAGATATGCAAGCAAATTCCTTATTAAGTGCAATCTTCTACAATGACAGTCTTTCCGTAAACATAAAAATGCACCTATATAAATCTATAATTAGAGCTATCATTTCATATGGACACCAATTATTTAACTCTGAAACAAATATATCTCAATTCACCATTAGATTTGCCTTTAAGCTTTGGAATAACAATAGTGAGACTCTGTACAGGACATCAGGATTAGCGAAATTTTAGAAGAACCAAACAAAGAAATATTTCTCTAAAGCACAGTATAACCAAATTCTAACTCATCACATTGACAGAAACAACTTTGGTTTTACAAGATTTCATCCAATCACATATCAAGAATTTCTCCAATCTCTAGATACTTAACTAACAGATATCAAAAACAGGAAAAGAGCAAAAAAAGAAATACAGGACGAAATTTCTTGAGCGCCTCTCTGGTGGTGCGGCGGCGGCCAGTTGAAATACACAACAATGAATCATCCTAATCAGCTCTTATCCGAAATACACCTCCAATACCTACCTACCTATACTATGTACGCCACTGACAAAAACAGACAATTTTACATAGGACGAAAGTAGCTAGGGTTAGCTAGAAGTCCATCCTGTGGGCCCTGCGGGCCTTGGGAATTTACTTTATTTGTTGTAGTATATATTTTTCAGCAATTGGTTGTCAAGGAAGTGGAGGGCACTATTATTACACGGTTGTAATACCTGATAACACGAACAACCCTTCACCAATTGATTGGACTAATACAAAGAGTTCAATTGAAGTGGATGTTGAATTTGAATTGATTGTGATGGTAGATTGAACACTTAACATTCACTCGAATAGTGTTAGACAAAAGAAAGACTTACCACTGTTCCTACTGTAAGATGCAACAACTATTGTCAGATACCAAATGCTTCGTGAGACAATTTAATGTGCTAATTAAGTTATATGCTAATAAAAATGTATCAACAAATCTGGGTAGTATGATTTTATTACAGCCACAGATCTTTACTTCTATATCAAACAATTACAGTGAGAACGTAAAGTTATTCGATGTATGTATTGGAATGAATAACAAAGGATAAAAATACTGCTGACTGTCATACAGGCATATTTGAGTTTCTATTATTCACAGAGTTCAATTCTTTCACAAGTAACCTCGAATGATATAACTCGAACGTTCTTGTCAATACGTTCACTGATATGTGACGGTCACAGGGCTATGAAGGCGTTTGAGATGTCAGTGGAAAGGTCTTGGCAAGACGGATTCGAATCCGTATAGATGATCAAGATCATAGGAGAGGTCTCTGAGATATTATCAACTGACAAGTAAAGTACCCGAAGTGAGGACTCGAGTTGCTCATCAAGTGATACCTTAAATTGTAGCTAGTGACGAGTATAGTACACCTGTGAAATCCTAGCTGCAGAGCTCCAGTAATAACAAGGTTATGGCGGGTCAAAGTTCAAATAGAAAGTGAATGTAGCTGCTTGTGGTGTCCATGTTTTGCTGATTATCCTGATGGTAATACGTCGTCAGTTGCTCCCAATTAATGTAATGTGTAGAATGATATCTCTCTCTCTGCCTGATATCCCGCTTTCTTTTATTCGTGTATGAATGTCCTTGTGCATGTTTGCTCCTGTTATTGATGTCAATAAAAGTTCTTTTTTCTTTTCGTTCCAGAAAATGGAAGCAGGTGCTATCGTTCATGCTCTGTATGAGAAATATGGATTTGTTAATAGGAGAATGAATAGGTATGAAGATTCATTGTACAAACAAAGAGTGGAGATACTTGAGGACAAGATGGCAATCATAGAAGAAGTTAGAACTCTTGGATTTGCTGGTGACAGTGATGAAAGCGATGATGGAGACTACGGTGATGACGTCTTTGATGAGGAAATGCCAAGTACATCGCAAGGTTCTCAAACACATCAAGAGTCTCTGACACCAAAGCTCCTCAGGTGAAGAATATCAGCCTTCGCCAAAACACAAAAACACATCTTGGACGATGATTATAAAGAAGCAGTTTACATGTTTTGGACACACAATGAGAACCCAGAAAAGAAAGGAAGGAAATTTTCATCTGTCAAGTCACAGTATAGATTAATTCAATCGAAAAACATCCACTTTGAATATGAGAAAAAAAAGGCAAAAACCCAGCTATAAGAAACTTAATGCAGCAGTCACGATAAATTCAAAGAAATGGTCGAGAGATGTGCAATTATACACGACAGGACTCTTCGCTTTTGGGCTCTTCAGATAAGTAAAGAGCTAGATCCGGATAATACTCTACAATTCAATGCATCACGTCACTGGCTGTCTAATTTTAAAAAGAGAAACAATATCGTCAGTCGTTCTATCACGCATAGGGTTAGCAAAACGTGGAAATCAAAAGAGGCTGAATTAAATCACTTATTTATACATTTATTACGTCCATGAAAGAACTTATATTACTAGAAGACCTGAATTCTCGTCAAGTATTAAATGCTGATCAAAGTCGATTTGACAAGGAACTCCATGCATACAGGACTCATAGGACTAAAGGTACGGTGGTTGTAAGAGGTGCATTTGGATCAGTCAGTGCTAGTACTCATTCATATATGATCATGCCGGTTATTTCCATGGATGGTGAAATATTGCGTCCGATGTACGTTCTGGTATCCGAATCCAGTGGTCAATATCCAGGAAATAAGCAAAAAGATCCCGATAACATAGTGTCCCATCCAGGAAAGACTGCAAACATGAACAAAAGTGATTTAAAAGAGTTTTATTCTGTATTCTGGAATAGCCTACCTGCCGATAGTGATAAAGTCTTGCTTTTTCTGGATTCATGGAGTGCAAATAAGGATGATAACGTATCAAATGAATTATGCCCTAATCATATAACACTGTTCAAACGTTTAATTCCTGGTGGTTGCACTGGTTTCATCCAACCACTTGATGTTTACTTCTTCCGTCCATATAAATCATTTATCAGGTTCATTACTGACACAGTTATCGCTTCCTAGGAAATTAATCTCTGGCATCGGGATAACATTTTACGAATGCAGTCCTTCACTCTCTTCCAATTCAGCGCCTCACGATTTCGCAACATGATCAGGTTTGCGTTTTACAAAAGCGGCTACTTGGATGAGGAGCTCGAGCCCTGGATGTCTCCATTGGATTATTGTTTTGATTCTAATATACGTGACGAGTGTTACAAGACCCCATGTGAGAACATCTCTTTTGTCAAGTGTGCTCATTGTGAGCAAAGTATCTGCTTATCTCACGCCTTCATTGACGACTTACATATTGATTGTATCAATGTGTAGTACTTTGTACGTGCCTCTTTCCTTCAAAAAATGGATCGCATTTCAATTCAAACCCATGTCCTTCTGACTTTTGTTCTGCCTTTCGTTGTGACTTGTTTCAATACAATTCGCTTTCTCTTTGAACTTTGACCCGCCATAACCTTTTTATTTCTGGAGCTCTGCAGCTAGGATTTCACAGGTGTACTATACTCGTCACTAGCTTCAATTTAAGGTATCACTTGATGAGCAACTCGAGCCCTCACTTCGGGTACTTTACTTGTGAGAGGGGCTTATTTTCAACTGAGGAACTACTGAGGGGGTTATTTCAATTGAGGTGGTTATTTTCAACTGAGGAACTACTGAGCAGGTTATTTTCAACTGAGGAACTACTGAGGAGGTTGTTTTCAATTGAGGAACTTCTGAGGGGGATATTTCAACTGAGGAACTACTGAGGGGGTTATTTCCAACTGAGGGGGTTATTTTCAACTGAGGAACTACTAGGCGCCAAAATTTTTCCAACGGAACTTTTGATCATCCACATATGCTGTTGAATGCTGGCGGTATCACATGTGCAATGTCCCCATACCAGGTTCCATTTCACTTGTTTTAGAGTATTTTTTTGGTGGAATTGGTGCACGAGATTTGGATACAAGTGCTTATATATGCTAATCTATGCATAATCGAATCAGTATTTAAGAATCGCTTAGAAATATGAGGAGGAGTGTTAAGGAAATAGGGTTCGAAATCGCTGAATTTATTCCTAGTGAAAATTGTTCAAAATATTACTTTTAGTGTGCACATACATATCAGTTGTTCAAGTAAATAATATCAGTTTAGTCCAAAAGTTACTATTTTTTTATTTTTCTTACAGCTAATGTTCACTTGATTTAACTCTTTCCATTGTTTCACTCATATTTAATGATTTTTCTTTTCTTTTTTCATTGTACGAGCACGAATGAAATAGTAAACTACAAAGATGACAGATGGTAGCACTGTCCAGCTGGCTTTGAAAGCTTTTCTTCTATACTGGCTTTCCGTAAAATATTCAGAATTTGAGAATAAATAAAATGGAAACTTATGCTTGCATTAAATATGGACTTCTTTGATATGTCTTATCGTTTATATGCAAAACAAAGTTTCTAATTACAGGTTTTTGATTCTTTAATTTCATAATGTAGGTATTTAAACTGAAGGTATTGCTTTTTTAACCATAGATAATAGTTATGCCACAAATATGTGGGTTGCTTGAATTTAGACGTTTTGTTGAATTTCTGAATCCTTGGTCGTACATTGAAATTTTAATAGATTTTAATCTGGTTTCAAACTCCTTCGACATGTGTTAAATATACTCATACCTACCGAGTATTCATAAAGTCGTGATGTAGTAGCAAAACAAATCATGATATTGACACAAATTAGCACCACACAAATAATTTAAAACAAAATATATGAAAGCTTCTTTTTGCCTGTGTATTCGTTGCAGTTCAATGCGGGATTTTAACTCTCAAAAGCACAAATAAACGAACTAAGGAATTTGTGCATAAAAATACAAAAATCAAGCTTATGGATAATTGATTTAAAGTATTTTGCTTTGTTTATTTGTATCGTAATTATTTTTTTATCGTATTCCATGATAGTTTTTTTAAAATATGTTTCTTATTTAATAAATTAATTTGAAAATTCTTATAATATTATTATAGTAGTTAAGTATATTGGACTGTATATCTCTTGCCGAATTTTATACCCTGTACAATGCATATAAAGTAAAGCGACTCTCAGCCAAGGACACGGTGCTTGGATGCTAGCAACTCCAAAGTACTTGGGAGCGACATGCAATTCGCTTGGCTTTCAGGATTAATTTACCAAGTCCACATCACAACTCTATGAAAGCATGGACTTTCCACCCATGAAAGAATATTTACAGCAACTCTGTAAGAAATATATCCTAAAACAGGTATATGCAGATTATCCCATATAGACGCGGACTCTTACGACCTGACCCTTAGATGCCTAAAGGCCATAAATAAAACAAATTCAAATTCTTACAGGCCTGATCACGACATCTTTCTTATATATGACCGACATATTTTCTATATGACCGACAACTATTTATTCATTACATGCAGACTAATTCTGCATTATTTAACAAAGCTTGCAGTAATGTCTCTTATCATTCGTTAAACAGATCAACTGCTCGAAATCCATGAAGCTGTTTGATGTCCAAAGAAGCCACCAATCATGAGGATAATTCTACAAAGTTAAAAAAAGGGAAAGATCTTTGATATATATGTTCATATCTTCTAATGTTTAGAGATGTCAGTACTTAAAGTTATAGGCAGGAATTCTGGAATGGGGCAGATTAATTCATTTTACATTATTTGAATGTTTCTGTTTTCAGTTCCAGTGTGATTTTCGCGCATGCGCAGAAAGAGAAAATTGTTTCTTATCGTAACCATACATATAATAGTTTCTTATCGTAATGAAGTGCTTACTGCCTTCATCTCGCATCGCTTATTTAACAAGAAATGGGGAAATATTCTCAATTAATGGGTATTTCGATCTCTAATTGATAAATAGAAAAGTAATTAAAACGTGACATAAATTGTGGGAGTAACTTATTGTTAGTTTGTCTTTGTGGGACGGGCAACGCATTTGTGACACACACTCTACTGTTCTGATCTGCTGTTTCCTTGTGATTATCAGCGTGGTCCAGTCGGAAACATAGTGGACTTCTAACTGGGCGACCTGTATCCAAATCTTCAGGTTTCTATGTTTTTCCTTGATCCCCAGTATCTCTGAGAATCTGAATGAAGTTTGGCTTTTATTAGTAAAGTTATTGGAAATTTCCAGTCATCTACACACTACACCAGAAGAGCGAAAATCTTCATCCTCTTTTTGATGAGAAAGTGACTTAATCGAGAATTATTGAACTTAAATCGAGAAGAGTTGGAACACTTTCTACTTTCTTGTTACTTACGAATCAATGCTCCCTTTGGCTTCCGTTGGAATTTTGAACATTTTATTGCGTTGTTTTCGTGTTCAAAAGGACAAAATTTAATCTAAATAGATGGAAATTCGTCTAAAAAGTTTACGTTCTTATCGTAAGGAACTACCATAGATCTCATCTTTTTTTTATAGTTTAAATTTCCCATCTTTTCTTCTATAAAAATCACCTCTAAAAGAGTGGTCCCTATTTCCGTTCTCGTGAGATGAAATATTTCGCCCAATATGTACTAGAGTCCAATTTATTGCCATTGTTACGTATTGTAAAAAATAACAACTCATGTGCAATTCGCACGCACTGTGTGCTCCACATATATTCGCGACCAACGATATGAGGTGACGTGAGGTGGTCAGTCCCACGCTCGGCCGACTTTATCTACCAAGGTGGCTACTAATACCAAGGATACTCTGGTATTCGCAATTTGATAGAAGGATGAGTGTACCTCAGAGCTTCAAGTATGGAGCACTGAAGACAAACCTCCAGCATCCTGGACAGGATTGGAACCCAGTCGCCTGCTTCGTAGACAGACGCACTACCGCCGGAGCCATGGCAACTGCGTTGTCACATTTTGTTCTTTTGCTGTTAATTTCTTAATTGTTTCGGATAGTTTGGGTAGTATTAACTACTTTGATTAATCGTTCTTTTAAAGTTTAGAATAAACGTGTTATCTCTTCAAATTTCGTTTGCGAGAAAAAGGCAAATTATATTAGGCGATGGAAGGAAGTGGCTTCAGACTACGTGCGTAATGACGTTGTAGGATTTATCTATCTAATCTTCTAGAAGGTGAATTCTTGTCACACTGGTATTATAACCTCCGGATTCCTACAGAAATAAAATAAAGTTTTGACTGCGAACGCTACTCTACCTCATTTTTCATTGCATAATCTGTTCTGAGACCACGAAGCTGTTGCGTCATCTCAGGGAGGGACAAAATGTTCGAGGTAACCACATCCGGGGAATAAGGTGAGTGAGGCAGCAAGACTTTTAGTGTCCTTCCAAGTTTTGGGTCAATGCACTTTTCTCTCGTACCAATCATTGTTGCTCTTGGATATTTTCACTTCCTTGGTGATGAATATTCTTGTGGTCACACGTCATTCATTCATCTTCTGTTGCACCAATATCGTTCTCCGTTTTTGCGGTCCTTGTTGGTCCCGGTCGTCATTAGCCTTTCTCTCTCTCTCCTGAACTCTGCAACCCAGTGTTTTACAGTGGCGTAAGATGTTGCTTTTCTTCCAGCGCGAACCGCATATCATCACGGGTGTCCTTTGCCCATAGCCCCCGTTTTTCTCCACCGGTGACAGTTTTGTACTCGAGTGTCTGCATGTGTGTAGAAGTCGTTATCGTGTTTCGGACACGGCGTCATTAGTGATCAGCGGCAGCAGTAACAACTCTGAACATAGGAATGGTGCAAATATACACAAACATTATCTCTGTAACACGACGCACGAGCTTTGCAGAGGTAATAATAAAGGGTTCAGAACCAGTTTGTTACGCTATTGCATTGCTAACATTATTTCTTCCTATTTAAGCTCACATACTATGAGTCAACCCTCGTATAATATCGAGAGTCAATTCCCGAATCATTACTAAATGTACTTTTTTGTTCTTCCTTCTTTAGGTTAGTATTATTCTAAGACCAGAATGAAAACTTTTTGAGCATGTGAAATTGAAGGAAAGCAAAGTATTGGAATATAAGACTGAGACAGCAACTTCGTGTTATCTTATTCTGTTTTGTTTCTCTCTCTCTAAAAAAAAAAAAAAAAAAAATGAATATGAGAAAAAAGAAACGCATTTGTCGAATAGTTGGAGTTTCTCTGTTATGAGGAGAAGGAAAGTATAGGGAAAAAGAAGAAGGATAGTTTATAATGTGCTCTGTCTTCCTCCGTGCATATTGTATGTGGTGGGGATTCGACAGAGAAAACAGTGTTACATTTTCCTGAAAGCCTGAAGAATACCTAGCTTCGCCCCAATACTCAGCGTCGTGGAACAAAAGGCGCAGGGGGGTTGAAGAGGGAGGACTCATATGTAGCGACAGTTTCTTTATAAGAGTGGAAGTGCCCTGAATATTACGGCGAATATGTAGAGAGAGAGGAGAAAAAAAATAAGTAAAGTAAAGAAGAAACGAGAGAAAGAAGAAGACGCAGGTAAAATTCAATCCACGTTGCAGGAGAAATTAAATTACATTCCCTTGAGGGCCAAGGCAGCCCTTACGCTGATGGGTGGGCCTGGGTTCTTGTGCATGCAGGGCGCTTCGAATAGCAAGAAAAACCATGGACCAGGACTTTACACACACACACACACACATACACACATACTAGCTTTCTTTCTTAAAAACACCCAATGACATATTGAAAAACGCCAAAGACGGGCCGAAAGGATGGCGGGTTTGAGGAGAGTGGGGAGACAAAGGGATCTGAAGTATTTTGACGCAAGGGGAGGGGGTTGAAAAAGGAAGAGATAGAGTTAAAGGCGGGGGCGTCCCATGGAGATTCTTCTAGCATGGCCCGCTGATTGTAATTCTTGTGGAGTGTCATAAATTAACTTGCTCTGTGTGTCCGGAAAAGAGGCGAGGACCTTCGTTTGCGCAGTGTCCACTGAGCAGACCAGAATCTCTCGCTCGCTTTATCGGTCTCTCTCATCCTTTCTCTCTGTTTCTCATCTTCTGTTTGCCTCTTTCTCTCTCCAGCTTTATCTTCCTTTTCTCTATTCCCTCCGTTTTTTGGACTTCCCTTTTGCCGATGCGAATGCCGACGCTAGACTGGACTGATATTTCAAAAATCGAATATTGATCAGAACGGGAGTTGACGCCTCCGGACCAGGGAAAAAGGACGATTGGATTTCTGAGAGAGGGGAGAAAGAGAGGTTCACGCGGTACTGGTAGGGTGAGGAGGTTTTCGAAACGAAAAAGGGGACCGAAACCCTCAGGAGGAGGAGGAGGAGGAGGACGACGCCAGCGACGCTAGCAAAAGGTCATTTGCAATAAACTGTTTCTGAATCGTACGCGAATCTACATTCCTTCTAGATTTGTTGTTTTTTTGGTCCTTTTGTTCTTTGCTGCTAAAGACAAGACGACAAAATCGTAGTAAAACGCATGCATTAAGAAGAAAAGATATGGAATAGGGTTTAAAGTGTATATTTTGTATTCTTTTCCTTTAGTAGACAAGCGTGAAATATCACGAGAGGGTGGAATGGATTGCTACGTTGTTTTGGCACTGACTTGAGATTTCAAAATGTGTGGAGAGATGACAAAAAAACCTATGAATTTATTATGTTTTTGAAAGAAAGTTGGGTTATGCATTACAGATCATCTAGTCTTGAAAAATAGTAAATAAATCTATAATTGTAGATGCTTAAAAGCAACGCTGCTTCCTAAATGATATTTTCTAATTTCTTTTTCAAAAAATAAATTAGAAACGGTTATACTAGGAATTTGATCACGGTGTCAATGGCCATATAAGCTTCGGTATGATATTAGGTTTGTTCGTGTGGTCTGTCCTGTATTGCACTGAGAGTGTAAGTTAGTACAGAACTGTGTTAATGAATGCGACGTCACAGTGTCTATTCGTGCAATCCCGTGCAGTTCTCGCCCGGACGAGCAGGTGCTTATTTCCTTCGGCTAGCACGTAACGCCATCTGTAATCCCTTCTGGGCCTTCTCTCACACATAAACTAAGAACGGAACACGACTGTCAATTGTCTTGACTCAACTACACTCGCTCCCGAGCAAGGGACAGAAAGTTCTTGCACTACCTACACTCGTGCCGGCCATCTGAACAGTTGAGGTGTAACCTGCACCAACTACTTAAACGTAAAAGTATACGCTAGTTCAAACAGTGCAACCCACCCGAACAAACCTCGGGATGCAAGAGCCATGAGTTCACATCTAGACACAGTCATGCTTATTAAGCTTGTAGTCAGTTTAGTAGTTAACGTTCAAAGTTTGAGTACAAACAGCTCCGGCTACAATCCCTTGTTGGGCTTGGAATCTCCCTGCTGACAGAGCACTGTGATGTTTGAATAAAGAAGTAGTGAACTCCAGTTTCTCGTTACGTTGACCATATGATGACAGAGACCAAGGTCCAGACTTAAATCTCCGGGATAACTTACAGCATAAGAGTATAAGCACAAAATGGGAGGAATATATTGTTTTAAAATTTATTAATTACAGCTTATTTACTGACTTGAAACACATAGTTACTGGTGAGGATGAGTTGAGTATTCTGCCTAGATGTAGGTCCAAATGAGCCGACGATGGTTTACCATTGTCTTCCTGTGAATGGAGACCGTTTCAACGACCTAAGAATGGGAGCTATTTTTTTTACGTGAATTCCAAAACACTTGCATTATTGATACTAGAATTCGAATCCAGGGTTTCTTGATTACAAAGCCGAGAACTCCGTCTAGTGGGGATATTGTGAACTAGTTATTATAAATATGTTTTCTTTCCTTACAGACTAAATTCGCAAGAGGGGAATATTTATTTCATCATACAAGAGGGGAAAGAGTGATCACTCTTTTAGACCAGATTTTTATCGGAGAAATGTTTAGAAATCTCCGCTCGGAAAAGCGGAATCTATTGTAGTAGCTCTTTTAGATGGAAATGCAATCTTTTTCGATGAATTTTCATGTATTGGGGTGATTTTTTCCTCTTTTGGAAATGAAAATATTACAATTAAATGTTGAAAATGTAAAAAGAAGCAAAAGTGGACATTTATTCATAAGTAGAAAGAAACGAAGCAATGTTATTATGAATGTAAAAGAAAAAGAAAAAGCTTGCCCTCGCTGGAAATTGAACCTGCTACTTTACGGTCGGCCGCCCAAGGCTCTGTCACCTGCACTAGCGGGACAACTGCGAGAAAACATGTTCGAAAGTCTCTTTTATCCCACAAGTAGCCCCTACTTGAGAAAAACACTAAAAAATTACACCTGACGTCTTCTGGTATATTGTTGTCCTTGAAGAAAGTTATCAGGTCTTCTGTTGCTATTTTCAACTAAATGCGATTAACTTCACAGTAGGGCTTCGACTTTCGATAACCTTAGCGGTAACAAATGACAGATAACAAACTTAACTAGAACCCATGCTGCATTCTAAACCACTTTGAAAAGATGAAAAATCAAGCGTCAAAGTTTGAAGAATAAATTACGTCCGTAAAGGATCGGAATCTCATCTGAAAAGATCACATTTTCTATCCAAAACGAGAGCGTTTTGTAAAAAAAAAACACTCTTTTCGATTCAAATACAATAATTATCGGTGAAAACACTTTCTCATCGATGAAAAGAGTGAAAATTTCCGCTCGTCTGATTTAGTATGTAGCTACTGTACGATAGTGAATATGACCTTCCAAAACTGTTTACTCGTAAGACGTAACGGTGTTGCTAAATTTAGAACTGATATACAAATGTGTCTTAATTTCACCTTGCTTCCATGACTAGAACGTACGCACGAATATGTTTTTTCTTATTGGCTGAGCTATACCTATATAACTAATGAATTCTCGAGTAAGGAAAGGTTTACGAATTTGAATCCCGGCTGAAACGTAGAGATTTACGGACATTTAAACTTAGCAGCGTATCTGAATTGGATCGGACCGTAGTTACTCAAATAGCATATGCATAAAAAGTTTTCGAAATTTTAATTCGTTTTTTTAATGTATGTCTTTATTTAAAATTGAGGAGGAAAGAAGGTACTGAACCATTTCTTTTAGTGTAATTGATTTAGTATTACTTGATTTATGATCGAATCAAGAGATCCTTAAAAGATCATAGCGACAAGTGATTTCTGCATCTAAACAATTAACTTTTATGAAGACACTTCTCTTATGATGGTATATGTACTTGATCGTTCATAACGTGGATAACCAATAAAAAAAAAAAATCAATGCGGGCCCTGGTATCAGTGCCAAATTTTACATTTTAATTATTTATTTCCTTGGAAATGTCTAACGTCTAATAAAATGGAGAAGGCTTAAGGTGCCCTGCAAGACTATTGGCAGATTACTAATCATAATGATATTGAGAGGATATTGAAAAATTCTGGGCGGGGTGTAAAGGGGCAATCTGTTAAGTTGTTTTCCGTGTTCTATAGGCCTATTTATAAGTAAAAGTTCTTTAGAAGTTCTTGCTTAGCCAAATGCTTAATGCTATTGCCTGTTTGTGGAATATTATGAGAAAGAGAAAATTAAATCCAGAACCACTGGTTCCTGTAGTTAACGTCGCTGCTTCGGATCGGCATGGTCATTTTTAGCAGACGAATGCCGGGATGAGGGGTGAACCTTTCCCCATCTCTTCTCCCGGAAGAATGATCACCCAAGAGTGTCATCCTTCAGACGAGACGGGCTTAATTGCAAATTGCCTGGTTAGCCCATAAGCATATATTTTTTTAGAACATATGATTTATTTTGGCAACAAAATCATTCTAAATTCATGAAACTTAAGTTTAATGGTAGCATTTCTAGTATAAAACTATGCTTTATAAAATTCTACTAAGGAGGACCCGGTATTATTCGGGATAGCAATTTAAAAATCTTTAAGGACAAAATAAGGGCAGACTATTATTTTTTTCAATAACCAATTCAGAACAAGTGACGTCAATTCTGGACTTTAGTGGGTCAGATGTCATATTTTCACTTTTTTTCTTTTCAAGAAAACAGATTTTGTAAAACTATGGTAAACTTGATTTTATAAGGGCCAGTCTAGTACAACTTGGGACTTCGGCCTGTTACGATTCGGCTTTTACACCTAGTTAAAATCCACACCCATACCCCATCCGGGACTCGAACCCGGAACCTTTGAGCCGTTGGTCTACCACCGTAGACCACCATAGACCCGGCTGGCGGCAGATTTTGTGTCCAGGAAATAAAAGGAAACAAACCTCAAAGCACTTTTCGTTCTAAAATTGGAAGGCATATTTCCTGTGTCTTTGCTAATAAGTTCGTTTCCCTTTGTTTTCTAGATAAAAATGGGTCTCCTAAAAAAAATAGTAAAATATGAGATCGGACCTTATCCCACTAAGGTACAGAATTATAGTCTCAGGGTGAAAAATTTGCGCCCATAGTCTATGGCCTCCCAGCGGCAAATAAGAAAGCTACTCAAAGTGTTTTTTCGGGTTGGTTCAATGCTGTGGATTTCTTTACGCGCGAGCTTTATACACGTTGAAAATGTAATTCTTCCAATATTTGGCACATCTCTTAGAGATACAGGCCAACACGTTCTTAAGTGTTATTAGTGTCGATTTATTTTTATCGACGATATTATTTAATAAATTTTACCACTGCAATTTAGAAGTAGGCCTATTCAATTTTTAATTTTCCAAGAACATTTTGATTAGACTATACATTGATATATGTTATATTTATTATGGATTCTCGCTTTTCAAGTTAAAAATGAACAACGGCTCAGATTATAAACTATTTTCAAATATTACAAACTTTTAGAACGAAGGGAATTTTTATTGGTCACTTATAATAAAAATACACGTACTCAAAAAAAATGGACGAGCTTTCTTTTATCTGACGAACAGATCTCGACAATCAATAAAAGCAGGTTATACAATATTATTACAAGCATTACATTCAAGCAAGAAATAAGAAACTTACAACACAAACAATGTCTTCAAACACACTCGAGCAATTAGTAATCAAAGTACCTCGGATAGATACAACGAAAACACTCGGAAATAATCATTCATGTAAATGACAATTTGATAATTTAAAATAAAGTATGAGACACCATCTGCAGTCCATATGACAATTAACACTCACGCATAATTCAATTTACCATAAAATCCTGTAAAAGGGAAGTGGTTAGTTAGCATACATTTTTTTTAAAAAAAAATATTTAATTTAAATGACACCGAACTTTTATTTGTACTCTTGTTGAATTAATATTATCCCTGCTGTATGAACGGTTACGCTCCTACCTTTGTTATCGAAGGGTCCGAAGTTCGATCTATGTAAAATTAGTCAAATTTAGGCGTAATTATATATATTTCGTGTACAAATCAACCCTAGATTCCCTAAAGAAACTGGTAGATCGCCTCCGAAACGACATTGGGGGACAGCTTCTGACTGTGGGTTCCGTTCTTAGCTTACAGTGGTAGACAATGGCAAGGCACGAGGGTTCATCTTGTGCAGGGACCTTCGCCTACCACACGTCTGGCTGCAGGAAGAGCATTCATTATTTTATTAAATTAGTACATTTTATATTTTCCAGTAATGTTGCAAAATAAGAAAACATTTTTTTTAAAATTTGTTTACATTTCACATAATTCTCTAGCAATTTGGGAGGAGCTCAAAACATGATTTCTTAAGGAAGCACGTCTGTCGCACTCGAGGCAATGCTGGACGACCGAGAAAGAGAAATTGAGAGAGAGAGCGTGAAAAGAATCATCATTCTTATTGCCAGTGGCCGTTACGTGCGGCGCTCTCAATCAGAATCTCTCTGATTACAAATCCAACCTCCCACCAGTATACACACACACACAACCACCTTTTTTTCTCGCCCTCGTTTCCACCACACCAGGGAATGTGACTTGGTCACCCAGGCAACCACTAACTCTAAAACTGCTCCTGAGAATTTTTATATATACGTACAAGAAAAGAAAAAAGTCTTAAAAGCTAAATAAATAAATAAATAAAAAAGAAAGTTCTTGAAAAGAAGAGCTAATACATATGTGCTAGCAAGTGGAGTTAAAAAAAGTGTAATATTGATTTGTGTATGTGTTGTCTATTATTTCGTCACCTCCAATGCAGGTTGATACAGAAATAAAGTAGATGGTATGGAATCAAATAGCAATACGAGTTGAAACTGTATGATTAAGGCAGATATAATCCATAAATCAAAGTTATAAGTAATGAAAAAATAAAACAGTTTTAATGAATGCAGTACGAATATAACGTTAGAAGTATTAGATTCATTGATGTTAAGAGCAATGTAAAGTCAAGATCTCCGACAAGAGATGGCAGTACTATCTCCGTATATATGTCTAATGTATTTTTATCGTTGCTCGAAATTTCAATGCTGATCCTACAAATTCAAGCCAAGAGAGTTCAAACTTTCAGGGAAGAAAGTTCATAACTAATTCAAGAGTTCTATCCGTGCCGATTTTTTATTTTTCTTTCTTGTTCATTGTTGTAATTATTTCATTGTTGTTATGCATATAACAGTGAAGCTCTTTCAACAATGAACAAGAAAGAAAATTAAAAATCTGCACGGATAGAACTCTTGAATTAGTTATGAACTTTCTTCCCTGAAAGTTTGAACTCTCTTGGCTTAAATTTGTAGGATCAGCATTGAAATTTCGAGCAACGATAAAAATACATTAGACAGATATACGGAGATAGTACTGCTATTTCTTGTCGGAGATCTTGGCTTTACATTGCCCTTAAGTTCCCGCTTAGCTGATTGCTCTCGCTTTTCAGCTCGACATGGTTCTGTTTCGATTCTCGGTGGTAATTTTGATTTCTCGATGTTGATCCATCACGTGAGGACAATTGGAGGGGTTCCTTAAATAAAGAAATAGCAGCCTCTGATTACAAAAGAAAATCAGCAATGGGAGTCGTTGCACTATCCACGTAACCCTAAATTGAAGGGAAACAGTCTTGCAAGTTACGGTGCGATTTGAGCTTCTAGAACGGTGGGCTTCTTTTTAATTACTGTTTTGGATATTGCTTTAAAAACATGTTTGTGTTATATAATGTCCCACGTTGAACTAATACTATCTACATACTCAATAAGAAATTATTTTATTCGTATCAGGCTAGTTCATAGGATAGTATCTCAATGCGTTATCCAATTCTTTAAACAACCGTAACACTTTCCCCGCCATAATTTTCTTAGCATAAAAAAATAAGAAAAAGATTTATATAACGTGGAATATGATGATGATGAGCGTTCTGCGACCAGGTTTATGGCTGTAAAATCCTTTGCTAAGGCTAACCGAGAGAACAGGGATTCTACCAGGATTTTCAGTTTGGGGGATGTAAAGTCAAAATTGAGAGGGTGTAAGTGGGGTTTTGCAGGATTTCTATTGAATTTTGGAAGTAGGAAAAAATGGGGGTGCGCTGACAATTTGGAGGTAACACCCCTTCATAGTGGGGTCTGGCCACATCACTGCGGTAGAGGTTCTTCATAATTTTCCGTCGGATAAAAAATGTCGTTCAAAGTGGGCTCCTAACCACTTGTGATCTCATTGGTGATCGAATCTGAGATTCCTTGGTTAATTGCTTACAATGCTACACACCTTATTACCCATTCACCGGGGACACTATAGAGTGGAGACAACCTTATAATTATAATCTAGCATCCCCGAATTTTAAAATTGTGGGCCAACCTCTGTAAAAAATAATTATATCTTCGTCACGTTGATCATTTTCTACAAATTAAAATATATATATATGTGGGAATGATTGAGAGAAAAATAAACTAAGTTTTCATGCTATTTTTAGATTCAAAAACGAAGATGTCTATTTTTTACAATTCGGAACTCAAGGTAAACTGTATGAAGACTTATTTATATATCATGATCATCATTATCATGTTTAGAGAGTTTCAATCTGAATAAAAGGCAATTCATTTTCCTCACAAATATGTGTCAGTTCTTGTTCTCATCCATGTATCTCCCGAAAAGCGCTTGATTTCATTCAATTAAATTTTGCAATTGCTCTATTTCTAGGTCGTTTCTTTTCTCTTTGGATTCACAAAGAACACTTTTCGTCCATGAACTTATTTATTAAGGCTCTAAGGTATCTAAGGCTTATACCGCTTTTCTTTTGTCTTTCATGCCCTGTTTGTCTAGCGATGTGACACCCCTATCTTCTTTACAAGCGTGATCACATTTGAGATTGAATCCATTCGCTTTCTTATTCCTCCTTCTTCCTAGTTATTTATAATATGCATCTCTCCATTGCTCTTTAGATCTAGTCACAAACTTTCATCCGGACATATTCGTCTATTTCTCTATTTCGGTCTTCCTTTCTCTACATCTATCTATCTACAGTATTCCCGTTTCTACGTTAGATGTGTAGTTACGCCTGTCACCTCATAATTAAAGGTTTCTGCTTTAATCCCCGCTGTAGGCACATATTGGAAGTGGTAGTTTCGGAACCTGTTAAAAGTTTAGACACCGTATTTGCCACGTTAATATCACCTGGACATGGAATAATGTAAAGGAAACTACTATCGGTTCACCTCTCCCAAGGACGTTCGATCAAAAATACAACACATCCAAGCATAACATTCAATATACATAAGGTAGGCCTCTAGTATAGGCCTATATAAGAAAGTGGGAGGCAAAAATATATAAGAAAATATCTGTAATATTTCGTTCTTTAATCTTTTGGGGCACAGGAGGCTGTAATGCATGAGTGCTTTAAGCAATGAATCAGAGAGGAACTGCATTGCTTTTAGTTAAAGTCACACTCATATTCATAGAGGGGGAAACATTTTCTCAGTCCTAGAAGTGGCACAATTTGACAACGCCGAGCCTATGTTCAATATAAGTTCAAAACAAACGTTCCAAATCTTATGTTGTCACACGTTTTAGCTCGATGTTGCCAAATTGTGAAACTTTGGACATTAAAAAAGATCCAGCAAAAATTTGGTAATCTGAATGTTGAATTTTGGACTGACCTCAGGCTTTCTTGAGCTCTCGGAGTAATCTTTACTGAAGCTTGAACCTAAGATGAAGATATTAAGTTAATTTGCTAATAGCTACAACATATTTTCCTCCTTCTTTCTAAGCAATTCCCACATAGGATGCAAGCTTACGACAAGCTTAATTCCCGCCTGGGTAGTTACGATTGATGTAACTAGCTTGATTCAGACTTGAAATTAACTTGCTCAGTTGACTTGATATATAACAAGCTTGTCAGGTGGCAACTAGTAAGCGTGATTCAAGTTTAATTTAAGCTTGCAAACGTACTACGTCAAACTTGATGCAAGCTTTTGCGCTTAGGATGTCAAGCTTGGAATAAGGTTGAATTAAGCTTACTCTGCTATCGGGGTTATGGAGTATTATTGTCGCTCCCGAGATCACTCACATCGAAGTCAAGATTGTTAACGCTCAGCTAATAGTATTATGTGGTCTCTGCAGTCTAGTTGGTAACATCGTGGATTTCGGATCGGCAATGGGGAGGCACCCGGGTTCGAGCCCCACCACTAGTTATCCAGATTGTGTTTAAGGGTTTATCTCAGTTTCGCCTTAGGTGAATGACGGGATGTTACCTCAAATAAGAGCCTTGCTGCAATCGTTGCTATTCTTGTCCCTGGAAGAGTGATCGGAGAGGGACGTCATCAATTATACGTGACCGACGTATCAAAAGTTTTCCAGTTCAGCTCATAAATAGAGACTTTAAAAGATCGATTAACCCAGGATAATTATTACAGGTATACAGAATATTCATATTACGAGCGTATTAACAGTGATTAATGAAAAACTCATAATATTTATGTAATTCCTTATTGACTTTAGTATAACATATTTCATTTCTACATTGTTGTTTTCTGCATTCAATTTTTCATCTGTTGCTGTGGTTTCATTAAGTTTTAAAATAAATTAAGTTCATTACCCATTAATTAATTGGTTCTAGTAACTAATTCCAGTCTATATCCCTAACAAATTAATTTAAATTTTGCATAACTCTCATTTGACCAAAAGAGATATTCCTCGTTGCCTTTGTCCATTGTAGGAAGAATGGAAGTATGCTTCCCTCCTCCTTCTTCGGCATCCATCTCCCTCCTTCCCTATCTCATCCGCCGGTGTCTCTTTCAAACGGCACTGCGTTGTATCGTCGTTGCAATCCACCTTAATCCTTTAGTCTGGCGAGTCCGTTGATGAGAGAGGGGCATGTGGGGCAAGGGGAAGGTGGTAGGGCGGAGTCTGCGACCGTCAATCAGGGATGTGGGCGGGGACAAGATGGCGCTGCCAGCATCAGACTCTTTTCTTCTTGTCCTCTCTTTCTCTTGTCTTTCGCGAGAGAAAGAAGATGCAGTGTCGAAGAACGAACATGACACATCCTAAAGAGAACTGGAACGAGATGATGAGCAAGGCGTCCGCTTCTGAATTCAGATAATAGGATACTGTCTTCCCCTCTCTCGCGGTCTTTCTCTTTTCTCATAGCCTTTTTTTTGTCTTTCAGTGACAAGCAAGTATCCATGCACAAGAATTTCGACTATCCGTGATATGCTACACAGGCGATTGAGAATATCAAGAGAGTTCTCTATGCCTGAACAATACATCATCTTGTATATTCATACGGAACTATTTCTACTGGATGAACTATACGTAATAATGCAAATAGGATCTGTGATGCCAAATGATAATAATAATAATAATAATAATAATAATGGGTAAGAATGATAGCTATAATTTAAGCCTTACATTATGAGAGATTATGTTCCATGGCAAGCATTCTCACGAGAAAGGAGATGAGGAAGTTAACGGCTAGGGCCTTTGATGAAGCATCATTCCGAAATTCGCCTGATCAAGCTTAGGAAAGCCACGGGAAATCATAATCAGGGTGGCGGCCGCAGGATTCGAACCTGCACACCTCACTACTGTCGACTCGAAGCCCATGAGGTTCACCACTGGTCACGAAGGTGGGTGATAATAATAATATACAATTATTGTATCGAAAAATCTTAATGTTATATTTCAATTACAGCCACATTATATGGTGTAACATGATTAATTAATGTGCAGAGGAAACCCACACATCAAAAATAATCTTTTAGTTTTATTTTCTAACAAGTAAATCTACCGAGGGTTCAAACTGATTTTTCAACCAAACATGGTATAAGAGTAAGGGACATCAGGAAACCACCAGAAAGCATGATTTAAACTGCTTTCATCCATAACAAGTAATGGGGACCACGAACCACCTACTTAGTGATCATTCAACTTGTGCATTAGGTTTTCGTTTCGTGCACTGTTTCAAGAAGAACAGAGTATTTCCAGACTTTTCAATCAACTTCGCATATTAATGTCACATCTCATTATCTCTCTCAAAAATACATTTATGGCAAAACTGGCTTCACCCATGTGTAGACCGCCTGCTAGAATTCTAGACCAGGTTAATATATTACATGACCCCCCTACCTATTAAAAAAATCTAGCAAGATTCAAGATGGCGACCATGACAAACGTCCCTCGAAATGATAGCGCATAAACCCGTTATGCATTCATGTGTATATGTTTTCCATTATTTCAAGCATTTTAAAAATAAACGTGTGTTTTCCGACTTAGATCACATTATAGATACGCCCAATTATTCTTTAGAATCAAACTTTTGGCCACTGCACTCGTCTTTATGGACGAAATCACTTTTAATCATGCTTTCTGGTGGTTTCCTGATGCACCCCTACTTCTCTACCAAGTTTGGTCAAAAAAGCATTTTGAACCATCAATACTTTTACTTACAAGTGGAAATCTGTGTCAACAAAGCTTCAATTCCAATTGAAAGCTTTGCTCTCTAAGCTTATTTCAACGTTTCGTTACCTGTGGATACCCCAAATTACGAGCATATGTGGTATGCATGATTCTCGCACAACTTATACAGTATTTTCAATAGATCATTACGACGATATGTCCTGAAAGTTTTGTCCGCTCTCTGTTGTAATCAATCCATTCTGAAACCTCGAGATCGAATATCTCAGGTATTACTTATTAGAATGGGATGATCTATCATCACCATCAGGAACAGCAGTAGTAGTAGGGCTCTGCAATTTTTCGATATATCGATCGATATTTTGAAGAATCAAAATATTAGTATCAAAAAAGTCGAACACCGTTATATCGATATTAACCGATTTTTCAATTTGAATAATATACGTTTTTCAAGCATTTTCGATATGAAATATTCGATATTTCGATTTTTGATACGTGGTTCCCTTTTCGATTTGTCAGTGATATCGATGTGCGATATAGAAATTCGGAAATCACACAGCGTTAATCAGTAGTGTTCTGCAAAAACCGGTAGGTTCTTTAAGATTCATTTAAATCCCCCCTATTCTTTCCTTCTCTTCTTTTAGCTGTGTACGATTAATCCTCCTCAGTAGTACTAAGAAATTTCATCTGTTTCCTTCTCTTCCCCTTTTCTGTCAACCATGCCTGGAAGGTTCCATCCCCCTTGGCATACAATCCGTGCCTGAAAGATGTCCCAACGAGTTCCGTTTTTCTCTTCTATATTGTTTGAATCCTACTACCTTCAGCACTACCTCACTAGTTATGTATCTTCTGCGCCCAGCTGATTCTTCTCCATGTTCACACATTGAAAGCTCCTAACAATCTTACGTCACACTTTCGTAGAGTCCATGTTTCGGGTCCATAAAACCCTATATTCCATGTAACAATATACTCCATAAAACCCTATATTCCATGCAACACTATACTCCATATAACACTATATTCCATGCAACACTATACTCCACACAACACTATATTCCATACAGCCCTATCCTCCATATAACCTATACTTCATATAACACTATACTCCATACAACCCTATACTCCATATAACACTACACTCCATACAACCCTATACTCCATATAACACTATACTCCTTACAACTCTATATTCCATACAACACTATACTCCATACAACTCTATATTCCATACAACTATATACTCCATACAACTCTATATTCCATGCAACCTTATACTCCATACAAGCCTATATTCCATATAGCACTATGCTCCATATAACACTATACTCCATATAACATTATACTCCATACAACCCTATACTCCATACAACCCTATATTCCATACAGACCTATACTCCATACAGTCATATACTCCATACAACCCTATACTTCATATAACACTATACTCCATATAAACTATACTTCATACATATACTCCATACAACACTATATTCCATACAGCCCTATACTCCATACGACACTATACTCCATATAACCCTATACTCCATATAACACTATATTCCATATAACCCTATATTCCATGCAACACTATAACCATACAACCCTATATTCCATGCAACACTATACGCCATACAATCCTATATTTCATAAAACCCTATACTCCATAAAAACCCTATACTCCATACAACCCTATACTCCATATAACACTATACTCCATACGACCCTATATTCCATACAATACTATACTCCATATAACACTAGACTCCATACAATTCTATATTCCATGCAACCTTATACTCTATAACCCTATACTCCATATAAATCACTATATTGCATGCAACCCTATATTCCATGCAACACTATACTCCTTACGATCGTATATTCCATGCAACACTATACTCCATACAACCCTATATTCCATATAACACTATACTCCACATAACACTATATTCCATACAACCCTATATTCCATACAACGCTATACTCAATTAAATATTTAATCAACCTTTTGTTCAAAATTCTTTTTCATTCGTGTGCAGAAAATATTCTTCTTTTTACCCGGACTTAGACCAAGTAGCTGATTGATCGGGAGGAATGGCGTATACACCATCCAATAGAAAAAAAATCTACTCATTTTAATAACATAAAATTATAATCCCAATAAAACTGTAACATCACATTTTTCGAACTTTAAATATTTGAAGAAAAAAAATCGTTATATTTACGAAACTGTTACCATTCTTTTTAGTAAATTAATTAACGATAACGCCGAAGTATTAATAAGACTAATCACATTCATTTTCCATTTTTCAGTACAATTGCCACGTTTTTTGTTAATTTAAAATTACTGATTAAAACTTGACATTGACATAAAATCTCGTATAACACAAAGAATATTCAGCAATAAGACTAATGCAAAATTATTTATTTATTTACGCTTAAACCATTACCCTAGCAATTATTGAATTTATTTATTATAAAGAAGAAGATTACACAAATTTTCGAGACCATTTTTGAGAATGAAATGCTTCAAACAGTCGCGCAATTAGTGCGTTCAAGTCTAAACCCTAATTTGATTGAGCTTTTGAACGGAATGTACTCGTTAGGAGATCTGTAGCCAGCTTTAGACCATGCAGATTGGAACGGAATCGATTGCAACTTTGTCTTGTTGCAAAATTTGAAATTCTTTTTAATGAAGTGTCCTTGTATAATTTTTCTACGGGCCAAATTCATGAATATTAAAAGGCTGAATAATGCTGTTAGCTGGAATCAACAATTACTACTTTGTTTTGTCACATTGCTTCGCTGATAGTTGTTTTATTTTTAGATATTTCCAGTGATCAAGGAGCAATAAAGTTTTTAGATCATCTTCAACCATGTCGTGAAACAATTAGACTTTACTGTTAATTAATTTACTAAAATTTGTAAGAATTGGGTAATGATAAAGATTTTTTTCTCGAATGTTTCAAGTTTTTTTTTTTAAGTGATCTTTCATTGGAGTAATAATTTCAAGCTATTATAATTAGTACAATTTGTTCTATTAGATGGTGCATATGCTATTCTTCCCGGTCAATTATCTCAGGTAAGCGAATGTATCTTTCCCACTGCTTTTTGGGCTTTACTGTTTTCCCACACCTTATATTTTCCCTTTCAAAATTCTTCTTTTACAATGTGAGCGAAATCTTTCGACATACAAAGTGATTTCTGCGAGAATCGAATGGTGCAAAAAGTAACGAATTTGTAGCCATATTTGATATGCGATTACTTCAAATCAACTTGATACGTTTAATCGTATTCAAAATTTTTAAATAACACAATAATATAAAAAATCTTGTTTTGTCTTATCTGTTTGAGAATGCTACCAGAAATTGAGTTAGCCTCGTTCAATATGGCATAAATTTGTTTCAACACTCCGTAAATCTGACACCAGCTTTACGATTGGGTGATAAATTCTACTCAGCCCTTTTGCTTTAGTGGTTAAAGTCACGGAGTTCTAAGCGTCACTGGAGAAGCACGCAGATTTGAATTTTGTTGTCGATTTGCGGTGTGTCAGGGTTTTTGTCAGTTTCACCAAATGAATGATACGTTGCTGCCTTTAGTAAGCCGTTGGAGCATGATGGAGATGAATGGAGAGCTCTTACAGGACCTGCCGTTCTGGATATATCAGTAATAATTATGATAATATTGATATTATAGGTTGGAATGTAAGGAATATCCTAAGAATTTCCTGAAAATATCCCGAGAGGAGAATATTAACTCATTATGGACATTAAAATATTAGTAGCCTATGGATTTAACAAGAATATTCAAGGAGATTCAAGGGATATTCTTATGGAAATATTTGGAGCATATCCCTACAATATTCTTTCGTGCAAAGTTTGCGAAGGTAACGCCTGTATATTGATGTCCGAATGAGTAGTTAGAACTCCCCTGCGGGTCCAAATGAATTAGATATTGGACCTCCAGCACTTCATCAGGTGTCACTCCTCTGTGGATACTTTCACTATAAAACAGCCTACATGTCCACTCATCTGCTGCAGGTATACAGCCACAAGGTCTTAGAGGCCTACAAAGATATAAATGGCTTGGTGTTTGTCTAAATAGCCATCACCTTCCAAATGGCATTAAAATTCATGGTCTTTTAGCTTCCCTTGTTATAAACACGATACGTACAGTCGTTAAAGATGAAAGAAGACAACTTTTAAAGTTCTTGTTTTTCATGGATTTAGCACCGGAAGTGCTTCTGATGCGATGAAACAAGAAGAACGCCAAAACATATCCCTTTCTTGTACTGACATCAACAGCATGCACCAGGAAAACTGGAGGATGAATATATGCATGAGCTACCGGTGCGTGAGTAAGATGGGGAAAGGGGTTGTCCGACTGACAATATTCATATGTCTTCCACTTGGTTGTTCTCTTGTCCATGTATTTTCTCTTGTTGTTGTTGGTCCTTTTCTCCGTTTCCTTCTTTCAGTTTTGTATTCCGAAGCTTGTCGAAACAAATGTCCCAAGCGGTGGTATTTTACAGGTGTCTGGACGGGGCGGTTATCTAACTTGTCACGTGATACGAGAAGAACATATTGAACGTGTGGAATTGTGCTGAGGGAAACCTTTTCTTTTTCTTCTTTCTTTTAAGTTGACCACTGTCACTTGACTGAATGCCGCGGTAAAGAAAGAAAAAAACGAAAGTGAAGATGCAAGGATCTTTCTCTTTCTTTCTCTTCCTCTCCTTCTCTTCTCTGAATGTGTGTGTATGTGTGTGTGTGTGTGTCACGTAATGAAGCTTAGGGTAACGCAGAATATGCGACTCGCAGTAAGTGCGACAGGAGGAATAAAAGCGAATTTGATATCGATTGCATTATAGCACCACATTTCTCTTCAAATACGTCATCATTCGAGTACTGCTCTCAAGGGGTCGAGTAGGGTCGGCTTGAGCCTCAACCCGACCCGATCCAACCCGTGAATGAAAAGATTCGACCCGACCCGTGACCCAAATAGTTCTGATCTGACCCGACTCTTCCGGAGTAGGACTGACCCGACCCGTGACCCGACTCACTTGAGAGTACGTTAAACTATGAAGTATATAATATTAAAATAAGAAGGTTTTCTGCCATTTAAACTGACCATTTGTGTCTTTGTCAGAGCAGTAAGTGACGTCACTTTTTCTATGTTGTAGTCATCTTTTACAGTTAGGCATCACAGCAACACTTTTCTTATAATGTATGTCGTAACCAACGGATAAACTTCATTTGATAAACCTCACAAAAGCCTTGAACTTTATCGTAATATCGTAATATTCAAAACCATAAGAAATAAGACAAAAACATTATAATTAAAAAACAAATATTTGCCTATATTTTCCAGTATTGAAGAACTTACTTGAAAAAAAAACTTTAACCAACTTGTATGGCCAAATAGTGGTCTTACAGCCACCCATCATTGTTTATGAGTTTCACGCAATGTTATAAATTGCTATGTTGTTTGCATTAAAAGTTAAAACGTTACTAGCCGATAACAGTCAGGTTTGAACAGTTCTAAAGTCTACTCGAGAACAGAATTCCAATATTGCAATTCGAAATTCTAAAAGTATCATTTTTATCATTTTAAAAAAAATGTATACATGTGAAGTTAAAGCTTATAATTCTAAAAAAATCAAAGGAAGGTCGAAATAAGAACAAATAAGATTTTATATTCCTTGGCGACTCTCTGAGAGACCCTCAGTAGAGTACTGAGGTTCGTATATTAACACTAGTTCGTATATTCCTCAGTTCAAAGATATACTGTACTGAATAATGTCAACCTTAATTTGGATTGGTAAACACCGAAATTAGCGTATAGAGTTAGAAGTACAATCACACACTCTGTCACATACTCACACACATATCCATACGCACAAATTATAGCAGTGTTTGTGTACGTGACAAATGCTAATCATAGTAATTACTGCGCGTTAACAGTGGAAATCTAGCCTATTCTGTGCCTGATTAATGAGATGTTACGTAGTTGGTCGGTCGAACTGGAGATTCACAGATCACAACACGCTACGAACAGGTTTGTGGCTAGCGCACTATTTTCTGTTAATGTGATAAAAAAAACTACAAACAGAATTACATCAGGAGCGAATATATTTCTTCAAATAAAACCTAAAAGGTGAAAGATAAATTCAGTATTTCTTTAAGTATGAGGAAGGGCTCATGTTAGGATATCTCTCTAAAAATCATAGACGTTATTAGAAACTTCTTCATGACAGCTAGCTTGCCTAGCACGTAAGAAATTAAAATTCTTAAAATATTCAAGAGATAGAACTTTTTTTTTGTCTTGCATTAAAACCAATTTAAGAAGACAGTAGTTGTTATCGAAGAAAATAAAATCGTATCGTATCTGACAGCTTTATTTTGTTTTGCTAGCCACTGTACCGATGTGACCAACATCCACCTAAGATTTGATTCTTTTTCCATAGCGAAGGGATTTGAAAGGATATTAGGATGTCAGTATAGAGGGAGTTGGTCTAAGATAGGTATAATTATTTTATTTATTTCATCTTTAAATCAGGAATGTTATAAGTATTTTACTATAATCATATTTTCGGGAACAGGCGATGATGGGATGAAAGTATGAAGTGCACTGCACACCCCAACACGTTGTCAACAATGGGGGCAAATGAGTAAAAATCTTCTTGGCCTATAGGGACAACGCTAGGTCGTAATGAGAAACAAATGAGCGCTACATTTAACATTTGTGAGTACTGCGTACTAATGAGTGTGAGAGTGAATATGAAATGAATGATTATGCAAGTTGTATGTTCAGATGGGAGTAGGTGGAGAAATGGCGAAAAAAATAAAATAAGGGCCTGATTACGTGGCATGTGCGTACACCTTGAATATTAAATATTGCACCTAGTGTCCCATAACTAGGCTAGGTTTGAGCATGACAGCTTGGTTTCCGAGGAACTGCATTAAGGTATTTTTCAGCTGCAAGTAACAGATGCTCAAAATTCGCTTTCATTTTGCTGTGAGTTGCATTAAAAACGCATTTACAAATGCGTATGTTATTAGCGTATGCACAAAAATCGAAGTACAGAATCTCAGTTAGACATAAGTATATTTCGTAGGATTTTTTTATTTAGGATTGTGACCTTGAGTTTGTATCCTAAACCCAAGGTTATTCTACTACTTAAAAGTACTTAAAAAATGCTCCTACATGACTGGCAGTAGCAGCCCCTGAAAGAGAAGCAACCCAACTTACACCAGTGCTTTTCCATTTGCTTTGATGCCAGGCGTTCATTTGGTCGGTAGCGATTCTATCAAGAATTTATCAACCCGATACTAACAGTAAATGCTTTTCTTTTGTTTGGGGAAGAGGTTATTTTCATCCCACCCCCTACTTATCTGTCTATTCGTCCGTCCGTCTGTAAAGCAGCCTATTGTCTCAATGAAAGCAGAGATAGAGAAATCGACTTGAGATTTCAAAAGTGCATCCTGGATTTACCGACCGTTTCCAATATGCTGACAGGTACCCTATCTTTATGTTATTAGTGTATTATATGCGCTGTCTGTGAAATTGCACTTATTTCTCTCCGTGTTTCAATATTTATTTTTCAGTTCCATTTCCAATAGTTAAAGCAAAGTACGACTTGAAATACGATTCGAAACTTTCTTGGTGGCACGAAATATATACTTCTTCGGGTATTAACAGATATACTGGTACGTCGTACGATTCTTAGAAAATGCTACGCGAGTAACTTTTCTGTCTGATAAATAGCACAGTTTTCCAATACCGAAAACAACATGCAAATAGATATTTTTATTAAATACCATGTTCCTTATTTGTCACTTATATTGGCAGTACATTACTTCATTATACAACTCTTGAAACTTTGAAAAATATATTAATCTTCTACGAATTTGAGTGTACGTTGGTCTTCAGGCAACTATGAATCAGGTCGGGATAGGGTAGTAAAGAAGTTGCGGGAAGGCAACGACCAGGACCTAATTTGAAAGTAACATCCCAGTATTCGCCTTGTGTGACAGGAAAAGTCCTGGAGGAAACTTCGGTAAGAAAGGTCTCCTGGGTCGATCCAAGGACCTTCCGAATGGGAAGCCGAAAGAGAGAGAGACCGAAACCTTTGGTTATTCTCTTTAATCAATTTCTTCAGTATCAAATTGCTACCAGTATTTCGTTCTGTTTTCCACTTTGTGACATAACCTACCGTCCAAAAGATATGAAAATGAAATGCAATAACCAAGGTGAGATGTTTGGCGGAAATGGATGTACGAAAAATAAACCTTAATCTTTCGGACTGACCTGATCTGTGACTGGGAACACCAGTAATCAAGTTTCGAAGTAGTGGTCAGTCATTGCAGAACTGTAGGTTGTCTCTGATAAGGTTGACGTTGTTGGTTCTCGAATAAATCTCTGGCAGGAATCTCGAAGAAGATAACATACTGAGCTTCCTGTCCTGAAAAAATGTCATCAAGATATTGCCTTTTTATTCCATATTCTGTGCGATTGTTTCTAGAAAATAATTTTTATCGTAGTTGAATAAGTTTTTTCTATAAACTACAGATAATAATCTAAAAAATAGATGTCATCAGCACATCTAAAGTATAAAAGTAATCGGATTGGTTATTTCTTTTAAAATTTTGGGTTCTATTTTATCCATTGTTAAATTAGTTAAATACGGAGATAACAGATTTCTGATGCTTAACCTTTTTGTTTGCTTCCACAATCTTTTTTCAAATTGAAATTAATTAGTGTTTACACATACCTATAACAATTTGAGAAATTTATTGATAATATATTGTGGTACAGCATTAAAAGTTCATTAATACTCTTCACGATTTCATATAATAAGAACAAACATATAATCGAGTTAATGTAAGAGGCGACATGAAGAGTTCGTTTTATACATACACTGTAGTGATATAATTTAAACTTGTACGGGCTCACTTTTCCCACCAGAGAGGGTGGGAGGGAGGAGAGAGTACTGGCTGCTAATGCAGGCCGACGTGCCTTTTTAAGCTCTGAGAGTCGGTCTTTGCCTGGCCTCCACCCCACTTCATTCCTTTCCTATTGACTAGCTAGCTCCGCCGAATCGAAATTTCTCTGAAAACTGGACTTGTGAATATCGTTAACAAAGCAACGAACGGCAGCCTTAGAGAAAGCCCTTTGTTCTTGTACACAGGTCCAGTGTAATTATGTTCGTCAGTGGTACAGAAAGTAGAAGGGAAAGAGAGAGAGGTTGGTTTTGAGTTTTAAAAGTTTAGCAGGAAATCAAGGAAAGGGTGGAGAGAAAGATGGGAAGGGAGAATCCGTGATAACTGAAGCGAGAAAGATCAGCTCTGAAGAGTGTGGTGCTGATGATGAAAATGATGAGTTGGAAGAAGAAGAGGAAGAGACGCAGAACGGAAGAAGGAAGACGAAACTGGTCTACATCTAATCCTAATTGCGGACCGTGCCTCGGGCAGTGTTGGGAGGTGAGGCCAGCAAATCTCATATGCCCCGCATCATTCCGAGAGAGAGAGAGAGAGAGAGAGAAAGGTTGGCCTCCACTGCGTTTCCCCTGGTTTATTGTGAGCAATGAATAATTGCTCAATCACGCCGAAAGCTTTGAAGTGTATATACGCATTGCAATTGCGAGTTAAGCTAGCTGACCAACGCAACTTCCACACAGTAACGGAAATAAAAAAAAAGGGGAGAGAGAATCAGAAGCCAATGAAATGGCGTCTCATTCCCGAAAAATCTCAACAACCTTCTCTAGTTACTCCTACCGCCCGCTCGCTTCAACCATGACCACCATAGAAAACCCTTCCCCCATGTTCTCCTTCCAATTCAATCATTGCTTTCTCCCACCCACCCCCTACTGCCCAGTTTCATTCTGCGGAACTTTCACAATTAGCTGGCCCACCGCGCTGTGTGACTTTGCTTCGCTCTCTCCCGCCCAATGAAACAATGTCCGGGATAAAAGAGAAAATTAGGTCTCTCTCTCTCTCTGTCTTTCTTCACCTGCGGAATCCTGTGAGAATTTTCCACAAAAGGAGAAAATTGTGAGAGGTTCGTTTGTAGGCTGGCATTGGTGAAGAGAAAATAGTCCGCTCACTCAGTGATATATCTGAGGGAGAGTAATTCATTATTGGCTTGAATTGCACACAGGAAAACGGTGGGGGATTTCATGGAGTTAAACCATTACTTGTTATTCTTTCTCCATGGAGTACGGGTGAAATATATAAAAAAAAGTAGCTTCTCTTTCGTTAGCGAGAACTCCTATTGACAAAGAAAAGACATTTTAAAAAAAATATCCACGAAAATTTGATTTTCTGGAAACATAGAAGTAGCAAGTTCCTGTACGAAAAAAACAACAACGAAATTGCGTTAAACCTTTAGGAAGTTCATTATTGCTTCCTTTGAGAATACTAACGCAAGCTGCATTCATATGACTGTATTACTCCATCGGATGGGTATTTCAATAACGAACACTAGTTAACAATCCATTATTAATCGGGACGGGCGTAAGCCATAGTGCTGTTACCGCCCATACAATTAATTTTATCTTTATCTTTACCATTATTAATGTTGCAAATGTAACGTCAAGTTAGATTCAGACACTTGTATCCAAACACTTTTCCCGAAGGGGTGCTGGGTGGGTGAGTCTAGATATGAAATCCATATACATGGTGTCCAAAATAGTCACTGTGCAGTGAGAAATTCATAATGACATGAAAGTTTTACGTTATGGTGTTGCATACGGTATCGTACTAGCAGGTAGATGGCATTAGTGGCTTTCTACACGAGTTGCGGAAAGCCAAGCCACGGTTGAGTGCGAGTTACTGCAGGACTAGTTACAGTTAACTAATCTTTCACACTGTAAAGTTACTTTTTTGGATACCCTGTACACAAAGTTCTTATATATTTCTCTCTGTGTGTATGCATCTGTTATCTACACTGTAAATAATTCCGTCGATTTTCTTGTCAAATCACTGGGCAGTTCTGGCGACGGTGAATTCAGCGTAAAAACAACTTTCCGATCACCTTCAAATATCATTAACGGTGATAAAACCGTTTCCGCTACAACAGAGTCACAATTAAAAAACATTTTTACTACGTTTTCACTGCTGATTTTACAGTGATCTCGCTGGCGCCATTACTCACAATCATTTCACCGTAAAAACTGATAGAATAATTTTACAGTCTAATTCGTACATAACATCAACTGTTTATAGTCTCATTGACTTCAATTTACAAAAGAGATTGTAACTAAATATTCACAAATTTAAAAACAACCTAAGAAAATTAGAGTAAAAAATGTACGCATTCTTTTCACCAAATTTGCTGCATAATACTTTGTGAGGAAATGGTGTAAAGACAAGCGTTTAGAACGTATAAACATGAAATCTAAGTCCGTAAGATACGCTAAAGCCTCGCATTTAGAAAGAGATAATTAACTCTATACACCTTTTGTAACTAACGCTCTTTAGGTACAAAATTAAGAATTTTAGAAATCATACTTAAAAAAAGTAAAATAAGCTGTGTTTAAATTAATTTATTAATTATAACCTTTTGTTATTTATAGTCTTATTGAAAGACGTTAACAATAAATAACATTCAAAGAAAGATTGATATATTCTTGAGAAAAATAAACTAAACTTCTACTGAAGAACTGGAGTAAATTGTAACTAAAATATTAGTTTTGCTACTTGTCAAAACAGAAGAACAAGAGATGTAAAGAAATAAAACATTGTGTTCATCTGTAGCAAAGTGTTACAGTTGCTTTTCCTTATTTTTGTATTTCGGTCTTCTAAAATTCTCTCATTCACACTTTACTTTCTTCAACGTCACAGCTGGCGACGCAGTTGCAAGACAAATAAAAGCAGAGAAATAAAATTCTAGCACTGCACACACGAACACACCTACACCCACCCACCCTCACACACACACCGTATTCATATAGTTCCATAACGGAAAAGACACACACACACACACACGCTGTGATAAAATCAGTTTCCTTAAGGAAGATACAGCAAGTAAGCTAACAGTCAGTTATAAATCTAAATTTATTCAAGCCTAAAGTATTGTGTATAGTCCAACTAAGAAGATTAAACAACTTTAGCACTTCTCCTCCGACACGGTTCATCTGATCTTCAGCAAATTTAGCACATTGATGATTCCCATTATAGATCAGACTTTAGCAAATACAATTGAAAATTTGGCAAGACACGGAGAAATCAACACGAAAAAAACAAAAAATCTTACCCTAGTGGATCAAATCACAGCGTAATTAAACGCGTGCGTGGTCGCTAGATGGCAGGCTAAACAACATTCAAATATTCTTCACTACCATACACAGAGGTAAATGAAACCAAAACAACTCATCTTATTATGATGGATTTAAATATGTTTGTTACCGAAAGTATCATTAGTATCGTTCTTTTGCATTTTACCACAAAAATTTGATTAAAATGAAATGTCCTGTCGTTGTGCTACCTCTGTTTTCGGTTAAGAGAATGGGATAGTCATTTGATAACATATAATTGAACTTAATTTGAGATGGTTAGCGTACTAACGAGGACCCAGTGTTGCACACGCACAGGCGAGAAAGGCACGTGTACCGCCAAATTAAGATTACGGTAATTTTTGTTGTCGGGGGCTGAAGTTAGCAGGAAACAGCAGCCATTTCGATTCTCGTTCTCATCCTATTTTCCTTCATTTCACGGGCTTCGGCCCCAGGTCGGACTGATAATATGGTGGAATGAAAATATCCAGGACTCCCACAAACGGTTGCATGTCGAACGGTTACTGGCAGGAAATCGCGGATAGACAGTGCAGTAACATCTTGTTCTCGGTCCCGCACTCCGGTTAAATCCAGAGATAGAAAACAAAGTAATTCACCACCACCTAAGGAGCAACACTTCCAAACGAACAGCGATAGTAACAACGATTCTAATCAAATGACCATTGAAGACTCTACATCAGCAAACAGTTCAACTGTACAATCTTTTCTACTGAGCAAGTATGACTCTAAATTTCAGAGTGCCAAGCAAATTCTCACGCAACTCTGTAAATATGTATCACGCCAAATCATTGCTCAAATCATACCCACAAGAAACGGGATGATCATCAAATCACCGGATCCGAACCTAGCGATTTGGTAAATCTGCAACCATGATTAGATTAACGATCAACGCACTAAACAACCACCTCCACCACGTAAACCACCACTTCTGTCTGTTGTCATCTGCGGTGTAGATACGTTGTGTACTGACGAGGGAATTACGTAAGAGCTAAAACAGGAGTGTGGCTTTACTAAAGTAATGCGCATCAAATGTCAAGCTGGTCCTACTTGTCTTGTAAGAGTACTTACACAATTACACGAGACAATTAACGACCTTCTCATACTAGACGCTTATATCTATAGAAAGAGATACCGTGTAAAACCTTCTCGTACACAGACACCAATGCCCATCAGGTGTGAAAAATGCCAAAGTTATAGTTAACACTCCACCAACCAGTGCACAAACCAACCCAAATGCGGATATTGTTCCGGGCCCCATCCTACTCGTCAGTGCAATAACATGCAGTCACCACCAAAATGCTCCACCTGCCAAGAAAATCATCCCATCTATAGCTATCAGTGTAAGGCCCGACCTCAACTAGAACCAACTTAACCAGACCTTGTAGTTCCACTTAGAGTCCACGATCTAACCCACGACATGACCAGTGCTTAAGAGAAACACTCCATCCTCATCAAACCTACAACTGTTGATCAAATGTTATCATTCATCACCCTTACGCTTCAAAATATTCCCCATCCCATTAGAATTTTTTCAGTATATCTCCAATAACTTCAAACCATTCATCATTATGGCAGATATTAATATTCATAGTAGATCTGATAGACAGAAAAAACTGTTCACCAATTTTATCAGCAGTACGAACGGCATACTACAACAATTACCCAAACCTACCCGTCCGATTACACAAACCACCCCAGATATAGTCATCCTCTCCCCTAACTTCATCCAACGCTCTCACCTAGAAGTTCTGGATACAGTAGGAAGCGATCATGTACCCATCAAAATTACTCTACACCGTCAACCCTGCCAACAACCTCACCTACCCCCACCAAGAACCATCACAAGATTCGATCTCGCCAATTGGAACCAGTACAGAAATTTCATCAACGACCAAATGCTGAACGTTGAAGAACCCACTAACGAGGAAGTTATTATACAAGACGCTACAAATCGTCACAGAAACCATTCAGACAGTTTCAGCAAATAACATACCAACATTACCATTGGAATATCTCACACAGGTTAAACGCTCTAGACAGGCCTCCCAAGACTACATAAAAACTCTCAACCCGGCAGCTTTGCAACTCCATAGGCAACTACAGCGATCAGTTCGAAACTACAAAACAGCATACAAACTTAGACAGTGGGTGAAGACTTGTAACCAACTCCGAGACACAGCGCATCCGACGAAATTCTGGAAACGTTTCAACCTCCTCACTGGAAAAAAGACAACTACAAGATACCCAAGACATACAAGATATCACATACCGACATATCAAGGAAGAACCTCATCACCTACTCCAACTTATAGCAGTCATTTACAACTTTCTTTGCGATCAGGATACATACCAGCACAGTGGAAAACCTTTAAAACCTTAATGTTTCTCAAACCCGGCAAGTCTCCTGGCAAAGTAAGCACCTAGGGAAACATCTAACTCACTTCCACCCTTAGTAAGATCCTTGAACGATTCATAGTAAAACGCCTACATATCCACCTACAAGACCGATATCTTTTACCAACACACCAAGCAGAATTCCGCCCCGGCTACAGTATCTAGGACCAACTACTCCGTCTTTCCACTCATACCACCAACCATTACAATACATGCTAACCATTATGCCTCGTTCTTTTTGATTTGGAAAAAAGCTTTCGACAAAGTATGGCACGCAGGACTCATCTGCAAACTACCTTTCATCTACCAATTTATCAGATTCATTTGCAACTTCCTTACCGAACGTCTCGCATACATCACCATTAATCATACTGGTTCTTTTCCCATATTTTTACATACAGGAGTTCCACAGCTCTACATACTGTACTGCACAGACCATTTACCTTTACCAGCATCTGTTCACCTTTATCAATATGCAGATGACACAGCCTTTTTAGCCACGGCTCAAACCATTCAGCAAATCAACTATGCAATGCGAAAAACAATTGAAACATTCACCAACTAGTGCTCTACTTGGAAACCAACAATGAATGCTGCTAAATCACAGGCAATAGTCTTCTTACCACCAAAACAACGTTCCCGTGTTCAACGAAACCATTCGAAACTTCATCTTACAGTATAACAAACACGAATCAAACCATCACACACTGTCAAGTACCTAGGCATCTTCTTTGATTATCATCTAACATGAAAACCACGTCTAAAAGAGATCACTACGAAAGCCTATAAACGTCTAAATCTCCTTAAAAGACTAACAGGCACCAACCACTATCATCAACACGTACAAAGCATTTCTAAGACCTGTTTTAACCTATGGACACCCAGCTTGGCTTGCAGTATCGTCCTCAATCTATTATATGCTCAAAATTCTAGAACGACACGCATTTCGTATTGCTTACCGCATCAAACTCCCCAGCCCAACAGCAGACCTTTACGCACGAGTCACTGTACCCATTATCCTGCTTCATTTAGAAACCTAACGCACCCGCTACATCACAAGTCGATATGAACATTATCACCCACTATTGTTAGACACGCTATGCTATAACGCCATGTACCTTGATCATCCTCGGCCGCAGCTAATCGACAATCCACTATCACTCCTCAGTATCTACCTTTCTTCTCTTTCCCCAAATTATCACTACATTCCAGAACTCACATCACTCGCCGCTCGGCACTCGCCTCATTACATCCTTCCATCACGCGCACAGTAATCCATTAAATACTAACAAGGCTCACTTTGTCTCCCATCAGTGCCCCGTGTCGTCACGGGGACAGAAAATAACATTCATTCATCTACATTAACTTCCCTGAATGTTGTGATTGTGGTGTGCTAGCACTTTCTGAATTATCATTTATCATATTTATTTTTAAGTTTCTTATAATCCCACCTAAGTGAATGGTTACGATGCAAAATAGTAACGATCCAAATTTGGTAAATAATTAAGAATAAAGAGATCTTTAAAGCCTCGTAGGCCAACTCCAATTCATCCATCGCGCCTTATCCCTCAAAGCTTTCCCTATAAAAAAGGGTGTAACCCTTTCAGTGGGTTTTGTCATGGCTTCACCATGGCAAGTTGTAAAAGAAAACTCTTACGACACACAAACCACTATTCGAAGCATTACTGTTAGGCACATGTGTTTCTACTAAATGAAAATCACCTTCGATCCAAGTCATCTTGCAAATTATATGGTTTTAAATTCTTGTATCAAGCAAGCACTATACAAGCATTACGAGGAAATGGCGGGGTAGCACTAAGTTTCAAACCCTCTATACCATATCGTCTTCATAATATACCACATCTTTTATTACCAGAGCATATCATCTCCACCCTTTATTTCAACAACCTCTATGTAACATTAGTCACCCAAGCATACCCGGCAAATATCACAAACCACTCCTGATATAGTCATCCTATTCCCCAACCTCATCCACCGCTCAAACCTCGAAGTCCTGGATACTGTAGGCAGCAACCACGTCCATATCAAAATCACCTTATACCGCAGACCAACCCAGAAATCTAACAAACCTCCTACGAGGGCTGTCTCCAGATTTGACCTCACAGATTGGAATCAGTACATGAATTACATCAACGACAGACTTCAAAACACACAGGAACCTACAAACGAAGAAGAACTCTACCAGAGTATCCAAACTGAAGCAAAAAGGAATACACCAACGACGACGATGACATAATACCAGCCTAAATTACCACCACATCGCCTCACGCAGGTTAAATGTTCTAGTCTTTTCGTGACTATCTACGAACCAGAAACCCAGCAGCACTTCAACCACCCCGACAATTACAAAGATCGGTCCACAATTTCATAACTGCATACAAACTCAGGCAGTGAGTGAAAACGTGCAACCAGCTGAGAGATCTCTCCACTCACATCACAAATTACTTCAACACCTGCAAAACATTATGCCTTGTACTCTTTGATTTGGAAAAAGCCTTCGATAAAGTTTGGCATCACGGACTCATCTGGAAATTGCTTCAGTTTCACTTACCAACAGCGTATATTAGATTCATCTACAACTTTCTCACCGAACGTCTCGCTTACATCACTATCAATCACACCAGTACTTTCCCCATTTTCTTTCATACAGGAGTCCCTCAAGGATCAGCGCTCTCCCCATTACTATATATTCTATACTACCCACATCTCCCAACACTATCAGATAATATACAACTTTACCAATGTGCAGACGATTCCGCCTTTTTAGCAACAACCAAAACTATTTTATTTATTTATTGTCTTATTTTCCATGGTGGAGTTAAGGTCACAAATGCCTTCTCTTCCACGCAACCATACATACATAATCTATTAAGTAGTCAACATTAATACGGGTATAATTGGATAATAATTAACGAAAAGAATAAACACCAAATTAGTACACATAACTACACAAAGGAGAAAAATCACGTATAAACAGACACAATGCACACACATATATATTGACATTTTATAAAAAAAACACACACACAAGACATGGACATACATCGATAATGATACTAATAATAATAATAACTATAAAATATACAAAGATAACTTAGACTAATAACTATAAAAGGAGCTTTGCATTTACTCCTATTCTTTCTTTCGGCCTTTTTTTTAAATTTACTGTTTTTATTTCATCGTCGAATGTGTAAAGAAAGATTTTAATTGGAGCAGGTCTGTAGCCGACTTCTTAAAAGTAGAAATTGACTGTAGTTGTCATGTTTCGGGCGGAAGATCATTCCAAGCTTGGACGGTGGTAACCGTGAACGATTTGGAATAGAAAATAGACGAGTGATTAGCTTTCCCTTGACCTGGTGTTACGATCCTGGTAGGAGCTAAGCGTTTGAAAACGTTCGAGCAAGTAAGAAAGTTGTTGAAGGCGAAGTATTTTGAAAAGAAGTGTTAATTTGTGTAAGTTGCGTCTTTCATTAAGTTTAAACATTGACAATTGTCTATAGGAGGGAGTCAGGTGGTCTGAGTACTTGAGAAGGAAAATAAATCTAAGACAGGCATTTTGTACGCGCTGTAGTCGCTTGGCTAGTTTATCCTTGAGTGAGATTGGTTAGAATCACATCGCAATATTCCAGATGAGGGAATACCAGTAACTTAACTAGAATTGATTTGACGTGGGTGGGCAAAAAATGTTTAAGTATAGTGAGTGAGTGTAGGGACGAGAATTCTTTGTTACACATTGCATTGATGTTTGGTTTCCATTCTAGGCGCTCCTCTAGGGTTACACCGAGGTTTTTGACTGTCGTAGAATAGGGTATAACAGTCTGGTTAAATTAAGACATACTGCCGGAAGATAATCCTTTTGCATGTACTGAGCTAGTTGGTTGGACGATTCACGAGTACCTACCTAAATATTAGAACAACGCTGGGTACACGCCGTGTACTCAGCTATTTCCAGCCCGACACACAGTGGTCCGAAACTCAGAAAAATGATCTGAAACTGAAATGCCGGTATTTTTGATGAGTCCAAAAATGTCTGCCATAGGGAAATTGCTAACATATTAAGGAGCAAAAAGTTGGGACATCCATCTTTGTCATGATGTTGGTATACGATTTGAACTGGCAGGTTCCTGCGAGTACGGCAATGCAATTATTTTGACAACGTTGTATAATACAGAAAGCTAATTCGTTAAGTTTAGGGTGCATGGTCTCTAAGGAAGGGGATAAAATTGGGTTGGAATATGTTCTATATGGAAATGTAAAGGTAAAAGGGTACAGCTATCCCCTGTGCGATACGCACGCGCCGTGAACGGCACATGGGGGATGTGGAGGTAGCACTCCATATTTTCTTGACCTGCGGTACGAAATGATGTGGGGTGGTCAGTCCCACGCTTGACCGCCTTAACCTTCCCAAGATACCCAGGCGTACTAAGGACACTCTGGTACGCAATTTGATAGGAGTCTGAGTGCTACTCAGAGTGCATGGCATGGGAACACTGCGAGAAAAGTCTCCAGTGTCCTGGCTGGGATTTGAACCCTGGCCGCCCGATTTATAGTCAGATGCGCTAGCGCCTAAGCCATGGCGAGTGTAGTATTTTTGAATAGATCGAATAATTTTTGCTGTAATTAAACACTTGTGTTTCATTGATGTTCATTTTTCTTCATAGTTAATGAATTGAAAGGAAAGGAATGGAGAGAAACTTATGAAACCACTTTTCAATTGTCGGCTAATCTTTAATGAATACAGATATGTTCACTTTAACAGACCATCTGCGCTTTGCGCGTTGGTATTCGCGTTATCAGTGTTACGTGAGGCTCGACAGTGGAGCAATAAGAAAGAACATAGGTGCGCTCTGTTACTCCTGCTTTGTCTCATTTGTAAGTTTTGTGAATTAGAATTTATTTATTACCTTTAGGTCTCTCAGTTTTGTTCTGTCGTTGATATTTGAAAGCAAGATCAGAAGGATGTAATTCGAGAACGAATTTTGGACACCGACACATACATCCTTGACCTTTTAGTTTTTCATGCCTGTACTCGATTTTTTAAAATATATTCTCCACATTGGTTACAAATTGGAGTTCAAAGTATGGCAGATTACGAAAGATTAGAAACAAACTTTTGAAGAATGTATCATTCAGGAGAAATTCGGAACAAACAGTAAAGTCTTCAAATCTGGATTCGGAACCAGAGATGATGTGAGCAGGGATAGCTAATTTTTGCCGAAATCTTTATCTGCATTTATCAAAGATGTAGTTAAAACCATCATTAGTGCATGTGCCATCATTTTGAAGGATATTAATTCCCGTTATGAAATAAGTGTGGATGTTTTCGGCAAGTACTGCGCCCAAATTGCAGAAACATATGTAGCGTTATTCAACAGGTAATCGCTACATGTCAGTTTTGTGTGCCCAAATACTTATTCATGGCTCTAGTAGATTCCGAAAGTTCATTATACCGATATGTGAGCTAGGCGAAGAAGCTTGAGAAAAAAGTTAGGTATTATAGAGAGCAGCACACGCGGAATGGTTCCAGAACGAAAGTGAATACAGATTTACTTACGCGATTTTAAGCTCAGACCCCTCTCTCAACTTCTTTGTTCCCACTAAAAGAAGTTTTAAATTCCTCTTAGGCTCAGAAGAGCTTTCGTTGATCAACAATAACCACTGGGAAGGAGATAATGAAGACGAGTTCCAAGAAAAGGTAAATTAGGATGACTGTCTCAATTACTTGTTAATTTTGATTGTAATTTCAAACACTGGCAAATTATGATTCAAGAGAAAAGGCTGTCTATTTTAGAACTACTGTATTTCACAATTCTCAAAACTTTCTCAATTCTATAACCGTCTACTTAATTAAAGGATTACACTGAAGTGTGAACATTTTCTCGTTCCATCCAGAGATTGATTATTTTTTTTAAATTACCCCAGTATCACATCGACATCGTAATATTTGATCACCTGTAATGCACCAAAATTAGACCCAATTTTTTTTGAAAATTTTGAATAGGAATTTTTAGCAAATATATATTTGTGCCTATTTGTACATAGTAAAGCATAAGTCTAAAGACACTTGTCGTGTTGAAACTTGAAACCACTGCGGGAATCTGTTCCAATCTTTGGGTAATATAAGATGGCAGCATCTGCAGGTAGCATGAGCATCATGGTCTCCATGTTGGATTCAGCTCGAAAATTTCAAATATGAAGGGGTTCATGTGAAATATCGTTTTAGGCTAGCTTGTTCCTAGAAATTGAAATGTGAAGACATTGGACACCTACGTTTATTTGTTTAGCAGATGGGGATCTGAAATTGATCATCTGAAAATAGATATGATTGTAGTTATTTTAAATACCGTACGTAAAAGAATACTTACGTTTATATTATAGGATTATACAATAAATTGTTTAATACAGCTGAAAATGAGTTGATATTTTTGTAAGTGAAATTAAACATTGTTACAAAGCAAATAAATTATATGCATCGTATACAGTATTTTACACATGGAAACATTTAAATTCGCTAAGAGTGTATCAGATTTAACTCTCAAAATGAAACCAACAAATGAAACGTGAAGTCTCACTTTCCCAAGAGTTACAAAATGAAGTCAAAATATTCTTAGCCTTCGTAGTTGTTCTTTCAATCTGTTCAGAATAACTGTCAATTAAAAGTAAGGAACCCTTCGTGACATTTAATCGATATAACAATCTTAAGTCCATACGTCTATTATTTTCTTGGTAAGTTTACCAGTTGTGCTACTCCTATGGAGAACGTTTGTTACTGCGGCGATGAACTTGCGAGTTCCGTTAGCCATAGAGTAAGTAAGTACGCTCTAAACAAGTATATTATCTGGTAGACCTCTTAATGAACATCATTACATAGCCAAATCCATTCTTATTCTCTTGTAAGCAAACGAAACGTGGAGCATGCAAAATTCCATCTGATGATGTTATAGGTTGAATGGTTTACGAGTGCGTTAGTGTGTTAACACTATTAGCATTTGCTGGAGTACTTTGCTCTCCGTTATGTGGTCTTGGCCGTATAGAATGAAAGTCGTAAGTAAAACCTGAAGGATCAGTGTCAGGAATGAGCAAATCCTACCTATTTTCTATATGTAATATGGACAGTAGTTAAATGATCTTTTACTTTAGATTGTGCCTTAAATTATCTGATGTTGGCTCGCTCGACGATAGCCCATCGCATGACCCTCTCGTTCACCTGCTCTCATACACCTTGCTTTGTATCTATGGAGTAATCTAAAATACATGGTGTACACAATCAACGACCTACGCCATCTCCATCAACGGATTCAGCATGCCTGCGCCGCCGTTGAACCCGATGTTACGCAGGGCCCACGAGAATAAAAGAAAGACTGGTTTTGCGTGCCCGCCAAAATGGCCACTAAATTAGCACATGTTGTAGGATGCCAAATCCCAAATAAAAAAAAATGAACAATTAAACGTAGGTGACAAATGTTATTTTAATTTCTGGGAACAAGCTAGCCTAAAACGATGTTACATGACTCCCTTCATATGTGAAATTCTCGAGCTGAATCCAAGATGGTGGCTTTCAAGTTGGAAAGTCCTGTAGATGCTCATGGCATCAACAGATTCACCTACTGTCATTACTCAAAGGTTGGGCCAGATTCCCGCAGTGGTTTCAACACGACAAATACCTTCAAGCGTATGCTTTACCATGCAGAAATAGGCACAAATTGATATTTCTAAAATATTGTTTTCAAAATTTTCAAAAAGTTTGGGTCTATGGATGTTATTTTCGCGCATTACAGGTGAGAACTTAGTGGAGAAAAAAGATTTCATGTAAATATCGATTGATCAGCTGACGTAGTTCGCTTGTAAGAAGACTTTCCGTACGAGTAGAAAAGACATACTTAATCATTGCTATCTAACCGGGCAATGACATTCTCTCTCACTGATCACAAACGAAACAAACTTTTTAATGCATGTAATTCTTACCCCTGTTTGTTATGCATCCTTATCTTTAGTTAAGAATTTATAATTGTTTTAGGAAAATTGAAATTTTGGTTATCACGTGTTCCAGAGCAGTGTGGCCGAAAATTTATGAAAGGACATGTACCCAAGAAAAAATTTACCATTCCACCCCTGGATACACGTATACATTCTGATTTTACTGGGTTAATTACTAATCTGTTTTTAGATGACCACTCGCTGATTTTTTGAAGATCCTCATTTAATTTGGAAATAGTGATTTCTAGATTTTGTGGGTGACATGATATGTATATTTGGAAATCGTCAGCGTACCAACGATATTTACAGTGTGAGAGGACAGATGGGAAGTCAATTACATACATACAAAATAAAAGATGTCCCAGGACACTTCCTTGGGGTACTCCATGAGTTAGGTAGCTCAGGGAGGAATTTTTACCATCTATACTTACGAATTGTTTCCTATCGCATCTAAGTTTTTCACCCATCTAACAGCTTCCTGGGGAAAATTTAAAAAAAATGAGATAAATTCTGCAGTAAGATTTTGTGGTCAATTGACTGAAATGCCTTAGAAAAATCTAGAAGCGTAAGGTAGGTGATCTCTCTTTTATCTAGTGCCAGCCTTATATCATCCGTGATGCATGCTAGAGCAGTAGCCGTACTGTGATATTTGCGGAATCCCAATTGAAGTGGATCCATTAAATTGTATTCTGTTAGGTGTGTCCGAATTTAGTCGCTAACAATGTATTCAAACGCCTTTGAGAGGGCGGGAAGGATGCTGATCGGGCGAAAATCGTCCACATTTAATACCGTACGTTTTGTGTTTTGGGGAATGCTAATACTTGTGCTATTTTCCAATCAGATGGGAAAGTACCAGACGTGAGGCTGAGATTGAACATATTGGTTATTGGATTTATAATATATGGTAGGATCCTTTTTATAAAAAGAATAGAAATTTGATCGTTGCCTACAGCAGATGATTTTATCCTGTATATAGCTTTTTTAACTATTTCAGGGCCAATACATTCAAAGGAAAATTCATTTGGAGTATTTCGATGATTTGCGTTATTTGTATCAAATAAGTTGAATTTGACTGAATTCGTAAGTTTTATATTAGCGAAATGATTGTTGAGCTCATCTGGCGTGAATTTATTAATAATTTGTTGCTTTATTCTTTTTCCTTTAAAACCCAACAAATTTAGTTTATGCCACATTTTTCTTCGGTTAGTCGTATTCTCTATTCAACAAATCAACCGATATATGCAGGAAGCAACAGATTCATTTAGCAATTGGTATCCTAGATGGAAACTTACCATCAATGCAAGTAAAAACCAAGCAATCGTATTCCTACCACCTAAACAACGTTCTCGCGTTCCGTAATCCATCTAAACTTCATCTTACAGTATAGCAGACAAGAATCAAACTTACTCATACAGTCAAATATTTCGGCATTACATTTGATTATCACCTAACTTGGAAAACACATTTAAAACAGCTCACAGCTAAATCATACAACCGCTTAAACCTCCTTAAAAGACTTGCTGTCACAACTTGGGGATTAGCACCAAAAATCATCAATACTTACAAAGCTTTTCTCAAATCAGAGTTTAACCTACGGTCATACAGCCTGGATCGCAGCATCTTCATCCTATTATAATAAACTCAAAATTCTTCAGCATCATGCATTCCGTATCACATATCGTATTAAACTTCCAAGTCCAACAACAGAACTATACACCAAAGTTATACCATGCCAAATATCCTATTCCGTATTGAAACCTTACGCACACGTTACATTACCAACCGTTATGAAGCCTAAGCCTCTTGGATACTATTGACCATAGCAACACTTACAATCATCAACGTCCTTAGCTAATTCCAAAGCCACTATCTCTTCTATTCATCACATTTCTCGCCACTCTCCACGATAACCATCAAGAGGTACCACAGCTCACAACCTTCAGCGACCCAGACCCACCAGATTTCCATCAGGTGCACAATTATCCATTAAGTACTAATACGGTTTAGCTTGTCTCTCATCAGTGCCCCGCGCCGCCCCGGGAACAGAAGATAACACACATTCGTCTATACTATAACCTTTCCCCTCTTGTGATTGTGGCGTGTAAGCACTTACTCATTTCATTAATTCCTGCTTTATTTATTCATTTGTTTAAAAGTTAAATGTAATCCAATCTAATGAATGCTTAGGATGCAAAATCGTGAAGATCCCAGGTTTCTAATAAATAAAGAATAAAAAGCTCCCAGAGAACCTCATAGACCAACTCAAATCTCCTACAACCACCCATCCTTCAGAACCTCTTCCCATAAAAAGGGCGTAACCCTTTCTATGGGTGTTTGTCATGGTCTCACCATGGCAAATTAAAAGAAATAAAAAATTAAAAAATAAACTAGTCTTACGACACAAGATAGCCGTCTTACGAGATATTTTAACCTACATTAATATATTTAAAATATTTTCTTTTGGTGATTTATCAACTTCATCCAAGCTCCGAACTGACACAGCCACACCTTAAAACCCCTAAACAAAAATCGTGTTCTCGCCAGAGAACTGTTCAATATGCGCAGTCGAGTTGTCCCATGATGCATTTCATTATGCCTGTGTGCAAATTTTCAGATGCTGAGGACAATTATGATAGACATGAGGGTAAATGTTTAGCGGCTGAGGGCAATTAGGACAGACACGAGGTAAATTTTTAGGGGCTGAAGGCAATTAGAACAGACGTGAGGGCAAACTTTTAGTGGCAGAGGACCATTAAGATAGAAATTAGGGCAAAATTTTTAACGGGAAATTAGAACAGACATGAGAACCGGAAGAAATTTGGCGTTCCGTGCGTGCAGTTAATGACTACATTTAAACATACCCAAAGCTTCAAATGCTTTTAAGAGATCAACGTGAAATTATCTAGTCGGAATGCATACATTGTTGCCAACGCAACACAACAATATTATTTCTTAATTGATATTCGATTTTTAACGACTTTTCGATTTGATCGATATTAGATTTCTAACGATATTTCGATATGAATGATATGCAATTTCTAATAATTTTTGGATATAAAATGTTCGATATATCGATACATTGCTCGCTTTTCGATTTGTCAGTGATATGGTGTTCGATATGGAAATTCAGGAAAAGGTTCTACTTCTCCTTATTTAATAAATAATGTTCAAATCATTGTTGTAATTCATCTTAATTATTTGAGACGTTTCATAAAGCTGTGTGTTTTGATATGCAGGATTTTCGACTTATTAAAAAAAAAAAGAATTAAGTCTTCCTGCCAATATGCTATATTGACTTCAGGTCATATATGAGTAACTTAATCAAACAAGCTCTCGTGGTTTCTTTGTTTGAACAAAACAACAACAAAATCATGTTGTTTTGAGGAAAAAGAGTCCGTGACGATTTTTTATTCGTTGAGAGAGTGCACACAAGCCTTTCGTTATTCCCTGCCCAGCCTCCGCCACAGAAGAGTAGATTTAGGCTCTCGCCACTACTCCTCAAGAGAGCGTTTACTGGTTGAGGTCCCCCATTCTCCTTGTATCCCCTTCCACCCTCGCCCTTAAACTCTTTCGGTGCTAACAGGTGAGTTCCACCTGGTGCCCACCCGTTGAGGTCATCCTCCCACCACCACTAGCTTTCGTCCTCTCCGTAACAGTAAAGTCAGCCTTGAGTCTGATGTATGAGCTCTTATGGCCTCCTTTATGGCTCCTATTTCAAGTTGTGAAGCCACTGGGATACTGTTGGGAGCAGTATTCGGATTTTTCTGGTTGAGAAGAAGGTATAAGAAAAGGAGAGAAGTTGGTAGAATAAAGAACAGTCAATACGAGGAATGGGGATTCACCATCAGGAATTTCTTTCATTCCCCGACCCCTCCTTCCTCTCTCTCACACTCTCTGTCTTTCTTCGTTTGTCCTTCTCGAGATCACAAATACAGATACGTCAACATCAAACCCGTCGTTTAGTCTCCTTTTCACGTTTCTTCGCCCAGTCAGTATTGTTTGTTTGTTATTCCATCTGTGTTTCGTATTTTTAAACGTAACACAGAATTAACAAATTTATTCCGTTCTTTTTCTGAAATACATTGTTATCAGGTTCCTATCGCAATATTTACCTCAAAATAATGAAAAGAAAAAAATATCCCGATTTATGTAAAACATTTCCCAACTGCTACGTTCAATTTCAAAATTACTGGAAACGAAAACATAAAAAGTTTCAAAAAGATTCAACTAAATTATCCGATTTTTTTGTATTTTTTTCTTTTAACCTTCATGTCGCGCAAAGTTCCCCGTTTCCAGGCAAATTTTCCTATACCTGACAACACTGATGTAATTCTTGTGACTATTTCATCAAAATATCTGCCAATACAGTGAAACAGACGTTATCAATCAAATTTGAAAATTTCGATTATCATTTTCTTTTTCAAATTTGATTTAATTTCTATATCTGTCTTTTTTTGTTAAAGTTTTTGTTCATGAAGTGTTATTTAAATTGATTTCTGTATAACTCTTACGAAATAGTTATTGAATTCGTGTAGTATTTTTGATTCCTGAAAATAAATACGCTCTTCACATACCTTTTCCTATATCAACGGCAGATTTCTCAGTATTATCCTAATTACAGTGTATATTATGCTATTATTGTTTTCAGTAATTATTTCTAGCAGAGCTTAAACGTGTCACCGGATCAAGTTTTGGACCGGGTCACAAATGTCCGGATCAGGCCATTTCAGAAGGTCAATCGAGTTATTCGGGTTTAGTTTCGGAGTAGGTCACAAATGTCCGAGTCAGCAAAAGTTACCCAGTAACGTTCTGCTTTCTGATTCAGTAACATTCTGATTCAGTAACGTTCTGCTTTCTGATTCAGTAACGTTCTGCTTTCTGATTCAGTGACGTTCTGCTTTCTGATTCAGTAACATTCTG
>JAGDQP010007232.1:0-64633 GCA_022664845.1 Lepisma saccharinum
TATTATTTTGTGTGCTACTTTGTTTGCTTTGTTTTTTACTTCAGTTACATGTTTTCTGAAATTTAGCTTTTCGTCCAATATTACGCCTAAATATTTAAATTCCTTAACTCTTTTGACTGATGTATTATTGATTTTAATTGTAGGTCCTCTGTTATAGTCTAGTTTGCCTTTAAAGATCACATATTTTGTTTTTTCTGCTGAAATTGACATCTTATTGTTATTGCACCACGCCGTCATATAGTTTATAATGTTATTTGCCTTATTTTCTAGGTCATTTCGGCTGTTGCCTTTAATCACGACCGCCAGATCATCTGCGTATCCCACTGCTCTTTCCACATTTTCCATCTCATCCAGCATCTGCAGGCATGGCTGGAATACTATATCCCAGACAACCGGACCGAGCACAGAGCCCTGCGGACAACCCTTTGTTGGTGTCTTCTGCACTACGCCATCGGCCGTTTCAATCTGAATCTTTCTGTCTTTGAAATAGTCTTTCACAACTTTCCATATTGCAGGATGTATATTTAGATTTTTGAGTACTTTTAGCACCGAGGGCCACCATACGTTATCAAAGGCCCCCGCTATGTCGAAGAATATTGTTAAAACATATTTACAGTTCTCATTTTTGAGATTATTTATGCTACCGCAAACCTCGTTGATTGCGTCCTCTGTCGATTTGCCACGACGGAATCCATACTGTAATCTGCACTGCTTAAGGTTTACTCTTTTTACATTTATTCTTGTTATCAATAATTTTTCAAAGATTTTGCTAATTACGTTTAGCAGACAGATTGGTCGGTAGGACTTCGGGCTAGTTTTTGGTTTATCTTCTCCTTTTAACAATACAACGAGGTTTGCAGTTTTCCATGCTTTTGGGAATTTTCCCTGCTTCAGGCATTCGTTGAATAGTCTCGACATGTACGGAGACCAGTATTCTGGTATCGCTTTATAAATCTCGTTCTTAATTTGGTCCGGGCCCGGAGCTTTGTGTGGTTTTAGGGTCTTTATCGCAGCTGCTACTTCTTCATTGGTTATCCATGGCATCTCTTGGTTGTTATTTTCATAAGGGGTGTGTGTTGCCTCTTGTCTTATTCTTTTATTTTCATCATTATCGTCTTCTACTTGGTCATCCGGGAATAGTTTTGTGACTAATAGTTCCATTGTTTCACGCCAGTTTTTTGTATATGTGTCATCTTCTTTCTTTAATGTATGTAATATCCCTTTAGTTTTTATTTTCTGCATTACGATCTTGTAAGGCATACCCCAGATATCCTTACATAGGTTTTCATCCACAAACTTAGTCCAAGTTTTCTTTTTGGTTTCGTATAATTCTTTCTCGAATTTTTGCTTTATTTGTCTATAGTTGTTAAGTCTTATTCTTCTCAGTTCGTGGTCTCCAGCTGCTCGGTAGCTTTTTCTGCTTGCTTTCATTTTTCTCTTTAATCTATCCAAACTCCGAGTCCAGAGCAATTTGCGGTTGTTGTTATTTCCTGGTGTCGGTGCCGTTTTCATTACTGCTTCAATAGTTTCTTTTTCTATCTCTTTTGCCAAGTCCTCTAGGTCAGCATTTTCTTCAATTTATGGTAGTTTTAATTTCTCTGATAATTTTTTGAAGTTTAGTTTTTTTAGATTATAGTTAATTTTCTTTGGTTCTTCGTTAAATTGTCTATCATCTTTGTTCGCTAGATCCATATTGAAGGCAATGACGCTGTGCTGGCTCGTGGTAACATCTTCCATTACTTTCCATCCATTTATGTATGTGTTCAGGTTGCCCCTTATCAAAGTCACATCTATGTTACTTGCCGCCCCAGCTCTTCCCTGAAAAGTTGGCGGTTGGTCTGCCTTGTTTTGGACAACTAGTTGATATATATTTATTATATCCTCGTATTTTTCTCCTTTTTCGTCCGTTTCAGGGCAGTGCCAAAGCGGTGATTTAGCGTTTATGTCTCCCAAAATCATTACATTTCCCCTATAAAACCCCTCTAAAATTCGTTCAAGTTTATGTACAAAGATATCAGCTGGCATAGAGAATTGGCTGTATATATTTACAAGTGTTATTTTGTCACCTCCCAGGCCCATGCTCAGCACCTGGATCCACCTACAAGTGTTTTTAGAATCTACTAGTACATCTATTTTCTTGTTAAAGATAATCACAGCCACCATTGGATTTGGATCATCTGGTATTAGTATTCTGTCATCTGTTCTCATTCCCGTCATTTTGCCCTTATTGGTATAAGGTTCTTGGACACACGCTACATCCACTTGCTCCTTGTCACAGTATAGCCTAAGTTCGTGTGTGGCTAGCTTGGATCTGTCTAGATTGACTTGGACAAATTTGAACATTTTATGGATTTCTCAAGTGGATTTTATGGATTTCTCATGCTGGAAATTTGAGTGTCGGTTCGAAAATAACTCATCCATATGCCATCACAAATTGACGGTATACATTGTTAAGTTGAAAGCACTCATCTCTTCTTTGAAAGACTCCAATCACCAGCTTCCATAGTTCTTGCGGATCTGAGGTAATTCCGTTTGCTCGCAGATGAATCCTGTCCACCTCGTCAATCACCGGGAAGGTAATACTTTTCCCATTGCTATGGATATTTCTAACAATGGTTCTTAGTGCTGCTACGAGCATTTGGGGTTCCTCTAGTCTTGAAAGTATGTAGGCCTTATTTAGATTATCATAAAGTATGTTAGGGTTATTCCCATCCTCCGGTTCGTCTTCTTCAGCTGATCCTTCATCAGTTCCTTCGCAGTTGTTCTCTTTTGTGGTTTCTAGTTCTATCTTGTTTTCTTTTGGAGTTTCCTTATTTGTCTTTCTTTTGTGAAATCTAGGTATCCAGGATTTCCATCTTCTCCTCTTTTTCTTCAGATGATTTTTATCGTGGCAATTTGCAACGTCTCTATTCTCAAGCTCTTGGTCTTGTTTTTCTTTCGCCATGAGGTCTCTCTCCTCCTCCTTCTCCGACTCGGAGTTCGACCAGTCACTCTCACTTTCATCTCTGATTGTGTTCCATATTCTTTGTATGTCTTCAAACAGTTTCTTACCTTGCACCACCATCTCGAAGCCTACGTTCTTAATATTTTTCTCCCATTTTTTAAGTATAAGTAATACCTCCTGGGGATCTTTTCTCCATAGGCTCATACCTACTGCCGGGATCGTGATTTTTACTCTTCCTTCTTCGTTTATCCCTGCCATTAAGTTCATGGTTGTTTCAAGGTCTTCTAGGAATGTCTCTCTTGATGACTTAATATTCATAAATTTGCTGTTATATTCATAAATTTGGCCTGGTTTCTTTCTGGTTTGGCCCGGTTTTCGAGATATGGAGCAAAATCGATCTTGTATCCTTCCGCCATAGTGACACATACCACTTTTTAAATACGAGCCCGTACGGAGAACACTCTCCGCCGCTGCTCCACTCCTCTGGGCATGACGTAAAGGAGAAAAATGTACAGATACATGACCGTACCTAATTCTATCTAACCTCCATATTCCCATGGTCAGTAATTTAAGAAAATGTACGAATAATGCAAGAAAAAAATATTAATCATAAAAATAAATTTTGAAAATTTACATGACCGAACCTAACCTCCACTTCGCTATGGTCACTAACTTAAGATAATGTACGTAAAATGCAATAAAGAAATTATTAATAATGAATATAAACATATGAAAATATATTCTGAAAGGAAAATCTAGTGTTAACCTCGCCGGGACTCGAACCAGGGCTTTTTTGTTTACCAACTCGACGTCTTAACCACCAGGCCACCGAAGCAACCTCGCAGATGTGGTTTCTCAGTTGTATTTACAGTGCACGTGTCTCCTACACGTTATAGCGCTTGTGCAGGAGAGAGGAGCATCGGCATAGATGGCTCGTGTTACAGTCTTTTTTTATATATAGGCAGAGTGACGCAAGAATTCTACTCACAAAAGAAGTGATATCCATTTTGCGAGTGACTTTCTTTGTGTCACTATGGCGGAAGGATACTTTCTCTTAATTTTATTACAAAGGCAATACTTTTGACATAGTGGCACAAAGAAAGTCACTCGCAAAATAGATATCACTTCTTTTGTGAGTAGAATTCTTGCGTCATTCTTCCTTTTAACCCAAACGGGGTTTTGTACTGATAAAGTTTACTAAAGTTTTAATAAAAATAAGGATAATACTTCATATATGGCAGTAGCTATTTACGTCAGATCTTCATTAACAATTTGTAAGAACTTAATGTTTGGGTAACGGGCTGAGGTTACAGTGCGGTGACAAACAAATTCTACATTTAAAATTATCTACAATTATGTGCTTTTTTGTATATTGACTGTACAGAGTTGAATAATTTAATTTACTCTTGCTTTTCATTTTGTTAAGTGGCTCAATTTATTGTAAATTGAAATAGTGTTAGTAGGTACAAAACTGTACACACCACGGAGGTGAGATCTTATGCCCTTGTGGACAAAAATACTTTGTTGCTAGACCTTGAAATTCTTCCAACATACGAAAAATGTTTCATCACACAGCACTTTAGCTATGTGGAAAAGAATTATATTCGTAAAATTTATTTTTAAAACTTCCATCCTCCCGTGACATGAAAATACACCTTTTGCGGAGAATCACCATTTGTAGCTTGTGTATTTTTTTTCTCTCCTCGAACCATGATTTCAGATTTTGTATAAACTGTTCACACCAATCTACAGAACGTTTCCTGTTGTGCAAATTAAATGCTCTATTACTCACCTGGGACACTCGTGGTATAGAAAAATATTTAATCTTGGCCCCTCGATGAGTAAAGCAATTTTAGTTCGGAAACTTGAAAGGTCAAAAAAATGCCTATTTGGTCGCTACATTTTACGTATGGTAACCCCCGTAAAACCATTTACCATTGTTCCCAGTCAACCTAACTCAATGTTCCTATTAAGTTGAACAAGAAGTATTGAATCTCATATCAGTTTCACACATATACTCTGACCCATGTATCAGATGATACATATCAGAAACATTAGTTATGAACGATATGTACAGCTCTCCCAATCTACAGCGTATCCTAAAACTAAAGCGTAATTTATATTTTCTTTAACTATGTTTGGATTTTCTATTAATAACTTAGAAATAGTATCAGAATCAAACAACTAGGATACTTATTGCTAACATATCCACTAAAATATAAAAGAAAATACATAGCGTAATATGAGCGAGCTATGTATTAAAATTGCTATGATAACAATACACCACAGTACAACTGTTACCGCCCATTAAATTCATCTGATCTTATCTTAATCACTGTACAATACTATGAAAATGTGAAAAATATTCTTACATGTATGAAATTTAGTTAACGTAAATAAAAAGGGTTGTAAAGCGTTGGCTTAACATTCGGGAGATCTCGTGGATTCAATCCCACCGGCCGACCATCCTACGGCGTATAACTAAAGTTCTTCCAGCGTTTTCCCTCAGTCACACCAGGCATAAATGAAATCATTCAAATTCATACCAATAAAAGCATACTAAGTAATGATTTTACATACACAATCAAAGCTCTTCCGTACAAACATTTCTTTAAGAACTATCCAAAAAAATAAAATTCATAGTTTTTCACGCCCTTTCAGACTAGACTGAGTCAATCACCTCCTTAATTATAACCAACAAATATTGTAACAACTAGAATTCGATCATTGTTCTACTCGAATAAAGCGAACCAAAAAAAATGGGAATTTATAGTTGCGAAATTTTACCCTACGTCACTCACAATAAATAAAAAATTCCCTTGTGGTACCTACACTCATCTCTGTCTCACTTGCAGTTACAAAGATCTAAAGCGGGGACAAATGTAGAATTCTAAGCGACTGAAAAGGATCTGCCAGTTTTAGAGTCAAATTCATTATTTTCCCAGCCATTCAGATCATAAGGATTCTAACGGTCTATCACACATCGCTGGCTGACTTGCAGTTACTGAGATGTAGGGAAGGGGGGGTAAAAAATACATACATAAGAAGAAAAAAAACAGGCGAAATTAAGAATCATAAAACTGAAGAGAAATGGTGGGTAAAAGAAAAATTAGAACTTAATTTTTGAAATCACCAGATGATTTGCGTAAGGAGCAAAATAAATTTTACACTTAACGGAATCACTGTTGACTAGTGTAATTAGAACTTATGCTCTATTTACCTATTAATGGTAGAGCGCTCATCTCTTATGCTTGGCGTCGTCGGTTCGATCTCTATTTCATGCGATGTGGACTTTGTGGTGGACAAACACCATTTGTGTGGGTTTTCTCAGGGGTTTCCTGTTTCCACTCACTATCTTCATTCCACCAATTCTCCTATCATCCATCATCCATCCGACCTGAGCCAAAGTTGTTAAATTCAAACTTCTTTAGCTATAAAGGTAAAAACAAAACAAATCCCCTTAGGATGCCCAAGTGCGCGAATTGTACATGGGACATGGGGAGATATGGAAGTAGTTCTCAAGATTCTTCTAGACGTACGGGACGTAAAGTGTTTAGTCCCAAGCCCTACCGCCTTTACTTTCAACGAGTCCAGGAGCACGGAGGACACTTTGGTACTAATAGGAGACTGAGTGCACCTCAGGGCGCATGACATGGTATCGTTGAAAAGAAGTCTCTAATGTCATCACCATGATATGAACCCGGGTCGCACAATTCGAAATCTGACGCACTACCGCCTGACCTACGATGACTCCACTCATTTACTACAGTAATACTATCTGTATTTATCTTTCTTTATTAATTTCTTTATCATTTATCTTTTAGTGAACAACAAAAAGTGAAAGAAAAATTCAAACAAACATATTTAATTGTTGGTCAATACAAAATTAATTTTACAATTGTCTTAATCAAATTTTTTTCTAATTTTATCTCGAAATAATACAACCAGTCGAATTTCCTGCATAATGAGGATATTCTGTAAGATTAAATGCATGTCTTCGGTACGTTAATGACATTACAATCGTAATGGTCGTGCACATAACCATTAAAGGGAATCCAGTACTCATCTGAAAGAAAATGGATGAAGTCATATTCAAGGATATGTACAGGAAAACAGCTTATACTGTATTCAGCCAACGTTTACACATACAGATACATACACACCTGCATTACAATCATTATTTTAAATATACAGATACATATACAACCATTTCAAATATAGTATCTTGTTCACAGATGCACCCCTTAAGGATATTTTGTGATATGACAACTACATGCATCAAAAGTACCCTTTACTGTGTTAATATCTTACCCTACAGGGGGACAGTAACCTTTTAGTAATTAGCACATAAATTCATGACCAAATTAAACCGAATTCTACACACTAAAAATGCCTGTGTTAATTCAACACTTTTTGGTGTCTGAGCGTGACTACCACTTTTCTGTGTTAAATCAACACAACACACGGTGTTAATTAGACATCAAATGTTTGAATTGAATTGAATTGAATTTTATTTCGTCTCAGAGCTGAACATCAGCTATTAACATCGTCAAATATACATTCAAAATTACAAACTTATACAAATGGAGATGGGTTCTTGTTTCACTCACATATCTTTTACCCTTGTACCCTCATGCGCATTTTAAAGAGATATATGTATGTGTATATAAACATAAACATTTGGCTATCGCCATAGAAATGGAACATATTCTCAATGAATGGGAATTATGATCCTTAATTGACAAATGGAAAAGTGATTAAATAATGGCATAAGTTGTGCGAGTAACTTTGTGTTTGGAGTTCAGCGACATATTTTTGAACCCTATACTGTTTGAATCTAGTGTTTTTTTATGTCTGGTGATTTTAGCCCAGATGGTACAGTTCAGTGTTAACTCGCAGCCGAGCATAGTGGCTGGTGTGTGAGCTCTTCGGCGTTGGCGATCGGGACTTTCTTTCGTGTTTAAATCTGATGTGCAAGAATACAGTATAAACTCAGTCTTGGAAAGAAAGAATAGATACAAGAAATATAAATTTTCGAAGTGTAAATCAGAAAATAAATACAGCAAATTTTCACGAAGCAATAGCAGAACAGTTGAAAATGCAAGAAAATCAAATTGAGTCTATAGAGGTTGACAGTTACCGACGCCGCGCATTTCTACTATGTAGTTTATTAGAGATAGCGAAGGAAGCTATAAAACAGTGCAAAGGAAAACTAGCTTATGGAGACGGAGGAGAAGGATATGAGCTGCCGGTAAGCCTAGAAACTAACTGTCTTTTTCAAGCAGTCGCGTTCATATTGCCATTAAAACTTTCCGACAAAAAGGTCAGAAATATGAAAGCTTATGGTAAAGTAGTCTCGGTCGAAACTTTTCTTTTCTCAAATGCATAGATATAGGAGATATAATGGGAAAAGAGTAATAACATTTAATAAAATTCACAAGAAATTGCTATTGTTTAACAGTGCCTGGCCTGAAAATACAAATCTTTGCAAACATCTAACAGAATATTTGCGGAGATTGCAACGAGATTAGGGAAGAAGGATACTTATGTAAGCATCAACCTGAAATTACAGAAATAGTGCACCTCCGATTTACGGTCCCCTATTAATTCACAACTTTTTCTGAACTCTAACTTTCGTTGTCAAGCGAAGCGTTCCCACATTTAACCAAAGCTAAAACAAGACTAATAGGACAGATGGTATGAACAGAGAAATCTGGCAACACCACAGTAGTAAGTAGCAGTTTAGGTGCTGGTCAGACAGCCGACAATCTACAGTTTTCGGACGTGAAAAAGGACGTAGAAGTAGAAGAAAAATAAGTCAGTCTTAAGCAAAAGTGAAACATTAAGTGGTGAAGGAGATAAATTGTTGTCGGCGGGCTTCCTAGTACAAGAAATCTAGGGTTGCCTTTATAGAGGGGAGAAGAGACAGAGGTGCAGTGAGTGGTTTTTAAGTGAATATTTTACCACCCATCAAATTCATTTTATCTTTATCTAAGTGAATATTCACTTTCGCACACGTCTTGTGAGTGTAGTGGCATTGGTGAGAAAGGAGGGGGCGAAGTAAAGCAAAAGTTTGTGTCTAAAAATGATTTTTAAAAAGGAGCATCGATTGAGCGAAAAACAACATAAATTAAATAAAGCGTTGTCTCTTACTGAGTTTAGTGAAAAACGTGTGATCCGTTCGAATTCACTAGAGAATGACAATTAAATAATACTAATTTTCTTTCTCCTGTTTTCCAAAGATTCTAACCCAAATTTTTACTAAGATTATCATAGTCAACACGAGAATACACCATATTATTTTTAGACAAAATCATTTTATAAGAAACAACTTCTGTATCTTTTCAACCTGATCTGTCTTATTCTCATAATAAGAATTCCAAATAGGAGCGCTATATTCAACAGCTGATCTTACAATCGTCATGTATAATCTTACTACTGTAGACGAAGAAAATTGACAAAGAAAATTACGGCGAATGAAGCCCAACATTTTAGATGCTTTCTTAGTAACGCAATTCATGTGGTCGTTATGAGATACGTTTAGTGTAAACCAAACCCCATAACACCTGTCGATCGATGGACAGAATTTAACGGAACAGGCACATTGCTTTGCTCACGTAGTCCGCTCAGAGTTTCACTATCTGCACTGGAAGTGTAAGTTAGTGAAGTGAAAGTGACGTCACAGTGTCCATGCGTGCAATCCTGCGCAGTTCTCGTCATTCTGCTAGCACGTAATGCCATCTACAATCCCTTCTCTCACACATACGCTGAAAACGCCCACCCAGTTACACTCATTTCTGAACAGGGGCAGAAAGTTCTTGCACTGGGTTACATTACTTGTACTCGCGCCAGCCATACGAACAGCAGAGGTGCAACTTGCACCACCCACTCGAACGCAAGAGTGTATACTAGTATGCACTAGTTTAAGTAGTGCAGACCGCTCGCACAAACCAACAGAGTGCATTTGAATGAGAGAGGAGAAAGTGAGTCTTTCGTTTTCTCATTACGTAAATATACAATATGTAAACACCTTCGATTGTCACTGGTTCCAACTTGCAACCAGTCTTCGCAGAAGTGGTTAGAGACCGCATATCTGTTCGATTACCTACTGCAAACCAAGTTGATTTCTAAAAACTAGTTCAGTAAGTAGCCAGGTGGTATACTTTATCGTACGTGTTTCTCTGTATTTTCATTCTGTCCCCCTCTTTGTGTTCGATCATCCCTCTCCGTTTTCGTATTGTTACTTTCTATTGTAAAATATGTTTTTTTCAACTTAATAGAACTTCCCGTGGTCTGCTAAAATTATTGGTTAGGAATTCAGAGTAGCTGTTGCGTTGTTTGTTCTGTCAATCTCATTCTTTCTATTCAATTTTGCAGTATCTAGTAGTTTGAGTTATGTACTTTACGTCTTGTCTTCTATGAAGGGTTGTGATTTCTCCTGTCTAACGTTTTGATCCATATAACTTTTTTTACGCTTTTGTCGATTCTGTTGTATGAAAATCTGTCATTTTTCCCTTCAATGCCTTGATTCTTGCGTCATGATTATATAAAGGTATATATCTCCCTTCCTAAAGAAGGCCCATTTATGTCATGTTCATCTGGGATTCTTTTATTTGGGACTCTCAAGTGTCACCTCTTCTTGATGCTTTTGTGAGAAAATGGAAAGTCTCTCCACTTTCCTTTATAAGTTATTCACTTCCCTTGTGTTGGTGATCTAATTGTAATATATTGTGAGAAACATCGCGCTCAAGAGATATTTCTAAGCTGCCAATCATTGTGTTGTAGTTTTCATCCAAATATTTGCGCTATTTTGATTAAATAGCTTGTACGAGTGTATGTGTAAGCCTCCAGAAGATCCATTGTTTCATACCGAAATGGCCGGCCTTCTCTACTGATCTCCCCCATTAAAGCCCAGACTTACAGCCGAGTGATTTTTATGTGTTCCTAACTTTGTATTTTTTCGTTGGTGGCCAACGGTTTCACGATAGCAACCAGCCAAAAAGAGAATGCTGTTACTACGTGATTTATGTCGTAGAGGACAACGTACCATGAAGGGATACTAAAATTGTTGTCTTGCTATGGCAGGTGCCTCAATAATCGCGAAAATTAGATAAATTTCCTATCGATTTGTTCCGAATAGCCTTAGCAGAACTACGAAATAGGTTTATTTTGAATATTTAAAGCTAAACACTAATACATTAAATATGTATTTAAAAATTTTCCAATATACTCACTTCTTTGAATTGCACCAAAATGTAGAAAGCCATTGTTCGAGATAATTTCAGAGTTATTGAGTTACTTTGAACGTACAGGGTATATTCGTACTTTGAACGTACAGGGTGAAGCACTCGTTTTTCGTGTATTCCGAATTCTCTATTTCATAACAGCTACTAGATTTACAGAGCCTAACCCTATGGTCACACTGGACCCGGTTTCGGCCGAACTTTTATAGTGGCGAGCACTGCCCCCAAAAAAAAACACAATTTAAATAAGTGTGTGTGGTCACATCTGAACACGGCAGCGCAGGTCGGTGACAATGTGACCACACACACTTATTTACATTGTGGTGTTTGTTTTGCCGTTTTCGGCCGTGTTCGTCAGTGTGAGAGTTCGGCTGATACCACAGAGTGACTATAGAGTAATATGACATGAACATACCATTGTTACTGTTGGTATATTTCCAGCATCGGAACATATAGCATTCGGAGCAGTACCAGCTGGGAACATGAAAGCATATGAAGAACAAACTACGGCAGGTGTCATTAACTCCATTGGATGCATACACGCTATTTGTGCCTATTAAAGAAAAGAAAGTGAACCTGAAATATGAAATTTGTCTACCATGATGATAAAATCTACGATGTAGTAAGTTAACACTAATCGTCAACCACATAATCATGCTTTTATCTAATTTTTTATTGTAATGGATGAAGTCTTCACTATCTTATGCTGCTCATACTAGCCTTACCTACAAGCTCTACGGTCATATTTATGAATCACCCCTAAGACGTGGGTGGCTCCCAGGAGCATTTCATTTCATTGCTCCTGGGAGCCACCTACCTCTTGGAAATGATTTATAAATATGACCCCTAACATACCTGGTCGTGATTTATTTCATTGAAAGTAGTTTTGGTATAGCAAAGCTTCTCGTCCACTGGATGAAGAAACCGGCGAATTGCTTTTTTGCAAGAATACGCACGTAAACGGACGAACGATTCAAACAGTGCTTGTTTTTACTTGGAAACAAGTATTGTAAAGATTCGATCCTTCCTATCCAAGATAGAAACTGTTTATGGAATTAGAAATGGGTTAATTATCACGTGCGAAATCTGCAAAAGAAATTGTGACTCAAGGATGCTAAAGAAATGAACGTGTCAGACGTTTCATTAAATTTTATTAGTATTATTTTATTAAAGTTTCGACCTTGTATTAAGGTAATTAAGAATGAATCGCGTTTCATGCGAAAGTATCCGAAATGCTGCTTCTCATTATCTTATAAATCATTTCACAAGGGAGAAAATTCTCCAACACTGCTTTTCTTTAACCAAACTATCATTCACCCACTTTTCATGTTTTCTTTGGTGCTTGATCTTCCATAAGAGAGGCGTTTCCAAAGTATAGAGAACACAAATGTCATGTGAGAGTTACATGGTTTCCGAACAACTGATTCGGACGGGTTACATGCGTTGGACCAACACGGCGTTTGACCAACACGGCGTTGGACCAACACGGCGTTGAACCAACACGGCGTTGGACCAACACGGCGTTGAACCAACACGGCGTTGGACCAACACGAAACCATCACGGCGTAGGACCAACACGGCGTTGAACCAACACGGCGTTCGACCAACAATAATAACCGGCATACGACCAACACGGTAAAACACAAATCTTGATAATATTGAAATAATTATATAATAATAATTTATGTAAAAAACTCTAGCTTCAAGGGTTACATGCGTTTGACCAACACGGCGTTTGACCAACACGGCGTAGAACCAACACTGCGTTGGACCAACACCGGCATGAGACCAACACTTCGAAGTACCGGCGTTGGACCAACACGGCGTTGAACCAACACGGCGTTCGACCAACACAGATTTTTGCCCTGGGGTGTTGGTCGTACGCCGGTTCTTGCTGCATGAGAGGCTGTTGGTCGTACGAAGTGTTGGTCCAACGACGCATCCCCATTCGGACGACTACTGTTGCAGTCGACGAAGAGAATTCGCACGATGACGGACGAATAACCTTCGCGCGTATTCGCCCAAACACATAATTTGCACGTTTCCGCATCCAGTGAATGAGAGGCTTAATGCTGGAGAAGCCGTAATCACAAAACATTTACTTCTACATATAACATACATCTAGCTTGAGTTTTCATTATTTAGGAAGAATGCAGATTTTGAGAGAAAATATAGTTCAGTAATAAATCAATCTTAGTCATATTTTCTTATCCACAAGTTGCAATTGCTTAACACTTGAGACGTGGTCTCCGTGACCAGGTTAAACATGTGAATAAAAGTAAAAAAAATGTCAGAGTCATACTAAATGCATAACGCAAAAGGCACATCTACTGCATGAAAAATCTGAAGTTCTCAACGCGTTCCGACAGTCGCTGGAAGTTCGCTAGAAGAAAAAGACTCAGTTCTACATAACTGCATATTGCTTCACTCATGTCGCCCACATAGGACACAAATTCCGCTTCTCCTGATGGGAGCGTATTTCGCTTCGCTAGCAAGTTACCATCAACGAAGGACAATGCCTAAGTATTACGATAAGTATAATAGTCGCCGTATTAAGAACAAGAAACTAATACATGCAACAGTAGAGAAAACAATGATGAAGTATTGGTGAAGCTTGAAGAGAAGAGTGGTCTCTTTGAGAGTCATACCAGAAAGGAAAATATGTTTAAATGGCCACATCCGAAAAAGTAACTGTATACAGAGTTCTAGTTTTAGCATAATTGAAGTAAAGAGAGAAATATGAAAAAGGACTGGAATATTGAAGGATATGAGAAAAGAAATTAGATATCGTAAGATCAAGAAGGAAGCATAGGCCAGGAAGGGAGATATTTCGAAGAAACGGAAAAGAAATTACAGGGTAAACTTAAACAAAACAAGGACAACGTGAGGTTAAAAAGGGGACAGGAACGCTATTTACCAAATGTCCAGGAGAAGGCGCACTAGATATATTGGGAAGAAGAGGAGATACTAGAATAGAAGAAAAACAAGTTGATTAGGAAATGAAAACAAGCTAGGAATATTATAGAAAAGACAGATAAAGCAATAAACTGGATCATTGGGTTGAATATAGTTAAGGAATGGGAAGAAGAACCAATTTTGGATTCATTTTATGTTGTATTTCTGTCGCGAGTTTCAGATACCCTTTTAGTTTACCAACGGAAGCAAAGGCGTGGATTGTATTAAGGCTTGAGTAAGTATACTGTTTAGTAAAGGTAATTGGATGAAAGGAGTACTGCGCATAAGGGTCGTTTTCATCTCCTCAACCGATTTTAAAGAAATTTTGCACTTAATATCTAGACAATATGAGAGTTCCAATAATCTCAATTCTATGTTCATACCACTTCCGGTTATTATGGAAAGTGCGTCCAAAAATGACCACTTCCGGATTATAATTTTTATAGTGTTGTTCAAAATAAATTCTGATATCTTCAGAATTGTTTAAGCTATCAAACCCAAATTTCGTATGGTAACTACTAATATAATAAGCATGTTACAGTGTAAACCAAATGACTACATCTTTAACCGTTTTGGAGATAAAAAATAATTTTCTTATGTAAACGTTCAATTTTACTTATAAAAAATGCACCCTTCCCAGGAAACTTTGTATTGTTCAACCATGAGCCCCGACTAGTTACAAAACTATACTTCGCTCAAATTATCTTCATGTAATGTAGAAGAACATATTCAAAAGTCATTTTGTAACTGATGGGGGATGATGGTTAAAAGAAACATTTTACACTCCAAAAAGTTAGTACTTCCGGATTCTAATTTTTATAGTATTGTTCAAAATAAATTCAGATATCTCCGTAATGTCTTAAGCTATTAAATCTAAAATTCGTTTGAAAAGCACTAATATAATGAAAATGTTGCAGTATAAATCGAAAGACTATATCTGTAACCGTTTTAGAGATAAAAATTAATTTTCTTATGTAAACGTTCAATTTTACTTATACAAAATGCACCTTTTCTAGGAAACTCTGTGTTGTTTAACCATCAGTACCCACCAAAATTACAAAACGATACGCCCCTCAAATAACTTCCATGTCATATAGAAGAATGTATTCAAAATTCATTTTGTAACTGATGGTTAGAAGAAACGTTTTATACTCAAAAGTTGAGTTCCTCACGTGGAAGTATATGTTTGAAATTTAGCTAAATAAACCATCATGTGTCTGAAATTTCTTATGATATCCAAACCACATTTCGTGTGACAACTACATTTTGTGCTTTTCTGTCTATTCCATCGTTCGTTATCGACATTTTCTTGTAAATTATTAATTTTCTCCACAAGTAACTGCATTTTCTTGCGATATATTCATCTGTAGACGTGTCTCTAACAAGCGCAGACCGATAGACGTTGCAAATGGAACACGATACGGACGTACTCTAAATTATCTATTTGTGTGTTGGGTATTGCATTATCCGGAGTCTTCCACTGCTTAACCCTGCTATTTGCAGATTCCACCACCGACTGCATTCCTGTTACTATCGTTGATTTATTTGCCTACAAGGTCGCGTACTGTTTCTGTCCTTTCTTCAGGGCATTTCAGATTAGAAACCAAGTCTGATAGAAGATGGAGTGAATCCTGGAAGCCTCTATCGACGACGAAAATGTTTTCCTCTTGAAGACATGTTGCATTTCTTCGATGTTGTTTTTAAGCATGTGTTTCGATATTTTAGGGTCCATGCTCCTAGAGTCAGCGAAATAAGCAGTTAATATTTTTTATTTCAAACACGGCTGATGTTATTAACTAGATACTGTTATTGTGTTATGTTCATAATATCGGTATTTGTCACACAAAATATGGTTTGGATATCATGAGAACTTTCAGACATATGATGGTTTATTTAGCTGAATTTCAAACATATACTTCCAAGTGGGGTATTAAAGTTTAGAGTATAAAATGTTTCTTCTAACCAACAATCCCCATCAATTACAAAATGATTTTTGAATATGTTCTTCTACATGACATGGAGATTCGTTGAGCGAAGTATCGTTTTGTAACTAGTGGGAGCTGATGGTTAAACAACACAAAGTTTTCTGGGAAAGGTGTATTTTTTATAAGTAAAATTGAACGTTTACATAAGAAAATTATTTTTTTTCTCCAAAACAGTTAAAGATATAGTCGTATGGTTTACACTGTAACATGCTCATTATATTAGTACTTGCCATACGAAATTTGGATTTGATAGCTTATCAGAATTTATTTTGAACAACACTATAAAAATTACGGTCTGAGCCATAGCTGCCTAAAGGCGTTAAATTAAATTAAAATGCAATTCAACTATAAAAATTAGAATCCGGAAGTGGTCAATTTTGGACGTGCTTTCCATGATAACCGGAAGTGGTATGGACATGGGATTTGAATTATTGGAACTCTCATATTGTCTAGATATGACCAGCAAAGTTTCATTAAAATCGGTTGAGGGGCAGAAAACGGCCCTTATGCACAGTACAACTTTCTTTAGTTTTCGGAAAGTGAAAAATGTCTGGTACCTGATTAGCGGAAGATTAATAAAGAGCCTTTAGATTTTTCATGCTTAATGAAACAGTCCCATAGCCGGGTTGCCTAACGTTTGATGTTGATAGAACTGTTGATAAACTTGTTGATAAAACTCTGAAACTGTTCCATTATACTGTGTATTTAGTAATAAAGTTTAGTATATAAATCTTGTCAGCCAGTTTTAATAAACTTAATTTACGGATACAAGACCTCAACATAGTTACGTCCGTATAGGACAGTGAAACATGGAGACGGAACCTCTGCAATTGAACCCAGCGAAACAGAAGATATGAAGAACTTAATTGCATTCTTCTCTGTAGCATTGACGAATTTACGGTTGCCCCCAAAACCTTCAACTCTCCTGAATAATCCCACAGCCTTTGTTTTAACTACTTATAAATTATACATTTACTCCGACTATTTAAACAAGCAAGGCATGTCTGAAAAGTTTCCGACCATAAGCCAGGAAAATAAAACCATATATCTGGTGTGCTTCAATTCCTACTGACCTTCGAAATAAGCCCCTTCAGCATCCACACACTTAAAGCAACGATCCTGCAATTACTGGAAGCATGCCTGGAACGCCTCTTTTGTAACTACTTTCAACACCACCGTCGCGTTTTGCATGATGTCCTCTCGGATGTTGAAGCGGGTACTTTTGAGTATCGATTTGATATGGATAAGTCAGAAGTTACAAGAGGCCATATCAAAGGAGTATGGAGCTTGACGAATGACACGAATGCAATTCTTTGCCAGGAAAGATCGGATCAAGGATGTCCTGATGCAGTGCCAGTTTGTGGAATCGCACAGGTCTGGTCTCTTGTGTCGAATTGCATGACGTAGGCGACGGAGAACGTCAGGATAGTACTTGTTTATAACTGTTCGTCTCTATGGTACTTATTCGTTGTACACAATGCAACGATAATCAAGGAATACGATCAACAACACACTGAATTAGCCGCCGACGTGCGGCTTTCTTTGAGCCGATTCTGTCATTGTTTTATTTGGGTTCTTTCCATGGTATCGTCACTAATGGCTTGCTGAAGCATTGTTTGTGTTTCTATACAACGATAAGCTGGCTGCCTAACGGTTGCTGAAGCAAGCCAGGGTCACACCACCCAACATGTATGTGCATGAAGAATATCCCCATCACTTTGTACAGTGTTGCCATCGTACGTTCACTACTTTCCTCAGAAAAAATAAAGTCAGACACTTTTCAGACAGGCTTAGTATATTTAGACACATTTATAGTTGTTATCATAGCAATACAGGAAGGTGACCTCAAGCTTTAGCTAGTTCAATCTATAATGTCGATTCTGCAATAACTACTCATGATTTGTTATTCGTTATCTTACAAAGATTCACTGTTAGATATCTTCTTCCTGTAATTTAAGCCTAGCTTACTCACCAACTCTCTTAAAACTGGCAGAATTAAAATGGCCACAGTATTGTTGAGTATCATCTGGGTTGTAATGCTGCAGATGATACAGGTAATTATGATAAGTATATCAGGGTTGACTTCACTAAGACCTTCAAGTGTCTCTTTTATTAGTTCACCAAGTTCAGATTTCATGATCCCATCTGACATAGCAAAACCGCTACCTGAAAACAAGGAATATTTTAACTTCAGTGAGCTTTGATGAAACAAGCTAATTAAGTCAGTAAATATGGTAGAATTTTTAGTTCAGCTACAGTGCAGTGATAACTTCAATACAGTTGAGAGCTGTATCCTAACGTTTTTGTAATATACTGTATATATCAGGTTATCCCAGAAATAATGTTGTATTTGTGATGACCGCTGCAATGATGCTATCTGACGAGCGAATAGTGAAGATAGGGAACTACCTTGTGCAGCAATGTGTATGTAGAAGGAGAACAGTCTACTCCACGTTTTGGAAGTGTGGTTTGTGTTAGATCATGGCAGCTGTATGAATTTCACCAGGGACATCCAGTCAGCGCAGCGGCATGAAACATTAATGTCGTATATGGTCAGAGTGTTGTGGATATGCGAAAGTGCCAGAGGTGGTTCCAGAGGTTTCGGACTCGGGACACCAGCCTCACCGATAAGCCACGAGAAGGGAGACCTGGGCGGGTGGACAACGATGCCCTGCAAACGGCAGTGGAGAAAAATCCAATGCAAACTGTTGAAGAACTGGCCAGCGAACTCCTTGTCACCCATTCGACCGTTCATCACCTGCGGGACCTTGGGTACGTACCGAAACTCAGAAAATTGGTATCCGTTGCTTTAATGCCTCAACAGAAGCAGCAGCGAGATGAAATCTGCAGTTCCCTGCTCACCCGTCACAGCTTGGCAAGAGAAGAATAAAAAACGGGTCCTCTAACATAAAATTACACGCAACCAGTAGTGGGTACCTAAAGGGGGCCGAAGGAACTGTGCCAAAACAAGATCTTTACCCCTGCAAAGTGATATTGAGTGTCTGGTGAGATAATCCTTCTTGAGCTCTTGCCGGGTAACCAGATCATCAATGCAAATGTCTACTTCAGCAGCTTGAACGTCTACTGATTACATTGTTGGAGAAACGTCCTGCTCTCTTTAACAACAAGAGTGTGTTCAACCACGGTGATAACGCACGCAGACAAACGACAAGAAGGACATGTGCTAAGATCGAGGAATGTGGCTGGGAAAAACTTCCCCACCCGGCGTTTTCACCAGATCTTGCACCGATAGATTTTTCGCAGTATGCAAAGCCATCTTTTCGGGAAAACACTGCAAAATGAGGATGACGTGCGACGAACAGTGACCCAGTTCTTTGCCTCCAAAACCGGTGACTTCTTTCAGCGGGGCATTCAACAAATGATTCACAATGGTCAAAGTGCTATGCAGTCCGATGGAGACTATTTTTCTGACTTTCGTTCTTTTCCTCACGGTGTAAAAATATTTGATTTTTCATTACTATAAAGTATAGAATATATCCTTTCAGGGCATGCAACATTTAGCTGCGACTAGCTACTATCTTATGTCAAAAGCATTACCAAGAGCGAGAATACGCCCAGCCTTTTGTGAATCAAAGGTATCGGAGAAAGGAAGGTCTCACTAACAGTAGTAACAGAACAATGGAATGGGGTGGAATGGAAGCTGGTATGCATGAGTGATGGAGTAGAGACAGAGGATGTGTAGAGACAGAGAGACAGATAAAGATCCTATCATTTCTTCCATGAGATTTTACCTCCAAAAGGGATCTTTCAGCAGAGATGATTGCACTCCTGATTAGCCCTGAGTTCTGTTGAACAAACTGAAAACTTTTTTGGGATTTACTAATGCGTATCATGTCATATTCCATGCAAAAGGTTCAAATGATGTATTTTCTTACTCATATGTGCACAGCATACCTAAAATATACTGCTCGCCATTAAAAGTGCAACACCAACAAGGAGAGAACATAGCCCCAAATTTGCAAAATAGATCACGTAAGATTTAAGTTGCAAATGATTGAACTTACCGCCCTGTGCGATGCATGAGAACGTGGCGACAGCGGAATAGAAATGCCGACGGTTAGTTAGTAGCTGTAGCCCCCCCCCTCCCATGGGTGTTCAGAACGGCTGCAACACGGCGAAGCATAGAGCGGATGAGCTCTTGGATGTCCTCCTGGGATATGGCAAACCATGCGTCTTCGACACGGTGCCACAGCTCATCAGCTGTAGCTGGTGGAGGTGACTGAGGCGACAAGCGTTGTGCAATTATGGACCAGATGTGCTCAATTGACTTCGGCGAGAGTTCAGATGAACGCGCGGGCCAAGGAAGCAGGGGAACATCTTGTCCAGCCAGGAAGGTTAGAACATATCATATGCAAGCGTGCATTATCCTGCTGGAATGTTGTCCCCGGCAGGGCCTGCACTAAAGGAAACATAACCGGGTCCAGCACATTGTCGATGTAACGTTGGCTGGTTACATGTTCGTCAGTGCGTAGGAGACACGAATATGCACTTAATCGAATGGAACCCAACACCGTGGGGATGCAAAACGCCCAGTCAAGTACCACAGTACCGCCAGATACGGATGCGGTCACCATGATGCTGCAGCCAGAAGTGATATTCTTCTGAAAAGAGAATGTTCTATCATTCGACTTTCCATGCGCGACACCATTGTAGTCGCTCATATTTATGCTGGTCATTCAGCGGAAGCCGTAGCAATGAGCGTCGTACAATTACGCCCCATTCTGCCAGACGACGTATGTTCAATCCACCAGAGCCATAAGTGCAAGCCGTTTGTTCTGGAGCAGTCGTTGGGATCTGGCATTTCGTTTCGTACGGAGCCAGCGAGTCCATCCATATGCGCTGCACTGTGGATGCACTCTGTCCAATACGGGCATAAGTGTCGCGGGAACCTGCGCTCTCTCTCTCTCTCTCTCTCTCTCTCTCACACACACACACACACACTTACGTCACACCATTGCAATAGTCGTCTATCACTGCACTGTGACCTTCAGGCTGCCTCCGATTGATGCGCCTCTGATGCGTCACGGAGATGTCGTGCTAATCAGTTGTTTATTTCCATACTCTACATATTCTGCAAATTTTGCATTAATGCGATGTCTTCTCCTTGGTGTTGCATTTTTAAAGGTAAGCAGTGTATTATTATATAAATCAGGCGTCCATTTCCAAACGTGTCCTTCTGCAAAAAAATTGAAAGTATGATATTGACATTGCTGAGTTTGATTTATCACTTTCGAGCACATTAGTAAGATTTTCCGCTTTCCAAAACGTCTCCTAATTAATTTGAATTTCGCAAGAAAATGAAGGACAGACCTATAATTGAGGAAATAAGTAGCAAAACCTCACATATATATTTTTTGATAAAGAAAAGGTGTTCGTTTTAAGTTCTAAAAAACAAAAACAAAAGAACTGCACCGAATAATACAAAGTATTTATCTAATAGAAGTACTTATCCCATCGTCATATGTACTTCCTTGATAAAATTACTTTGCATGCTCCACTACGGATCTTCATTAAGGTCTTAAAAAGAACAAAAAGTTATCAAAAATGGTTAGGTGAGGTATTGCTTATTACCTACTCAATTACAGTTAAATTAAAATATTGGTCAACTACTACCTTCCCCAAATCTCCAAATTTTACCTAGCGTTTAAAAATAAGAAGTATATAGTAGTGAGCGCATTCAACGGACTACGGTATCACTAAGCGCCGAGAGAGCACTTTAATCGTATTGGTTGCTACCTATAAGCAAACCAATAAGATTCAAGTGCTCTCTCTCAGCGCTTATTAGTGCTACCTTAGTCCGTTGAATGCGCCCAGGTTTTCTTTTGTCAATTTCCCAACATTTATGGCGCTTGGACAAGGACCAGATTGGAATTGAACGCTTGAAAAGATTATTTATGTTAGTCTGTGTTTTACACATATATAGTTTACTAATTACCCATTTTTGGTTACGTTTGTTTTGGCGTGCTTTCAAGTACGTTCCTTGCGTTTTATTAATAGTGATTCTTTATTTAATAGAATGTTTATAAACGACATTTCCTTCAAAAACGGACGAACTAGTCTTGATACCATCAACAGCATTTATTTTGTACCCGGGGAGACCTCATTAACCCATGTAATTTGCTTCACGATAACCGAACTTATGAAGAAATCTCCTGTGATATAAGTAACCCGTTAAATAGCTGGGTTTATTTGCGCTCTGGTCAAGATGAAACATGCTACACCCTATATACTATGTGAATGTAAAGCAGAAGGTACACCTACGATAAGCCCCTAACCAAGATCCAACCAACATTTCCTCAGCGTTCACACGGTATTAATTTCGCCGGGCTTTTTGGACTTTAGTGTCACTGTGCGGCGTCCGGGGTACCTCTCTGATCTCTCCCAGTACCTAGATGCTAAGTTTTGTGCTGATCTTTATAATGGTATGGAATCAATTTGAAATACTGACGTTTTGTATTCTGGTTGGCAACACTGCGGCTCTCGGAGTACTTCTATGGCCTGCCCCAGTACCTAATACACATGTACTCAAAATTTGCTGTAAATCAATGCTCCCGTCTTGCATCGTATAAGTAAATATTTGTAGAATTTGAAGTTTTAAAAAAAGTTGGTAACACTGACAATTTGGGGCTTGTGGTACGGTACACAATTGTTCTATTCTGTCGAATAATATATATGCTAAGTTTGCCGCGGGTGGGTCAAACTGGGTGGAAGCAATTGAAAAATTGAATTTCAAAAATTGGTTGGCAACACTGAGAACTCGGCGATCCGGAATACCTCTGCGGCTGAAATGCTTCATAACGTAGCTAGGCATAAATACAAACTTTTTTTAAAAAACATATGCATGAAAATATTGGGCGACTGGTCAAAGGTTCTGAGAAAAGAATTCCCTTAAGAAATACACAGGGAGGAAATTTCGATTTTCTTTTTTCTTTTAAGTTGGAGATGAGGAAAAGGATGCAAATGCTTCATAACATACCTAGATGTAAATATGGATATTTTAAAAGCAAAATCATACAAATTGGTCCAGTAGAAATCGGTGGACGACTGGACAAATATTTTACGAAACTATTATTTTTGATATCATCACTAGATTTGCAATACCTGCTATGAGCTCAAAAGTCCAAAATTCAGATTTTGGTATCATTCGAAAGAGAAATACACTCCTCTTCTTTCGAGATCACAGCTATGTGTAAATTACTTCATCCAACGGTTTTAAATTGAAAAACCAGTTTCTCCTATGTGCTTGGTTTCATAGTTCTTGTTACATGAAAAATGAGATTTTCAACAATTTTCCCTGTGAAACTGTATAACAAATTGAATTGACTATACTTGCTAACGGATATTCCCGTTACTCATTGCAATTAACATTCATTAATATCGAACTGTTATTAGCCGTTCAGAACGCTGTGTTTTTACAAATAAAGTTATTCTAATAAGTAAAAGGATTTCAATGCTTTATGAAACCTAGACCAAACTGCAAGATAAATGAGAAACTTCAAAATAATGTAGACCTATATTAAGAAATGTATATTAAAGACAGTGGAAGTCAAATTACGATTTTTTTCAAGTGTAGTGTCCGTCATAGTTGAAGATCTGACATTAGATATCACATCAAGTCTCAAATAACATTTAAGGCATTTCCTCAACTTCTAACTGAGCAACTCATGTTCAAATCTTGTTGCAGCCGTAACTTTTTTCTCCCAGTACCGAAATAGACACCATGTGTTGTGTTGATTCAACACACAAAAGTGGTAGTCACGCTGGGACACCGCATTGTGTTGAATTAACACAACTATTTTTTACTGTGCTTTTACGCCTATTAAACGGGCATATTTTAATTAATACAGGGTCTGTCCCAAAAGTAATAAGAATGATTCTTTCTCGACGCCAGGCGCGTTGGAGGACGAACTACTCGGCCTGAGAGTGTGGTGAGGGATATCAGGCATACAGCCAGACCGCCGCCAGTCGCCTCTGAGCTTTCGCAAAGTGTGGATCGACCTTAACTAAGGTGCTGTCTCACATCAGTGACGCGTCACGCGAAAAATTGCAGCATAGTCGTGAACAACGTTATGCGATAAAGTTTTATGTGAAACTCGGGAAAAAATGCATCAGAAACACTTGAAATGTTACCACAAACCTACGCAAAGTTAATGCTATCGTCTGCTCAAGTTTTCCAATGGCAATGGCGAGAATGAGCAAATCAAAGGTCAAAGTCATCTTCATCGTCGTTTTTGATGGTACAGGAATCGTCCACAAGGAGTTTTTTTTTTTTTTGACCGAGCAGACAGTAAATTCAGCTTTCTACGTCCAGTTACTCGACCGGTTAAGAAAAAGGGTTATGCGCGTCCACCCAGAGATCAAGAACGCCTGGGTCATTAACCACGACAATGCATCGAGCCACACTGCGTTGGCGGTGGAGTATTTGGCTACAAATTTGAATTTGAATTTGAATTTTTATTACTCCAATAAGCAATATACATTGGTGTCTGGAGAGTTCAGACACTAACAATTGTATTATACGATATTTATATTTTATGAGCACAGTCAAAATAACGTATTGTAATGTACACAATAACATTCGTGATTTGGACAATAATTCTTGCTATATAGACTTGTGAATAAATCTATACATAATTCATAATACATAATAATAGTACACAATATATAATAGGTTTACAAAATACATAATAATAATCACTAATAAATGGAATTGCACGATAGTAAAATGATGTATATAATAGACAATAAGTTTTTAACCTAGAAAAATAAAATTTGTAATATAGATGTAATAAAACAATGAAATTGTGAAATAGGTTGCTGTGGTATTTTATGTGAAATAGGTTAGTTGATGTGCTGTGGTATTTTATGAGAAGAATTCTTGACATCGTAATATACCTTATCCAGCAAGTGTTCCTTTAGCTGTTTCTTGAATCTATATATGTTTTCTTCATTTCTTATATGTGTTGGCAGCTGATTGTATATTTTGACACCCATATGACTAGGCCCTTCTTGAACGAGGGTTAGTCTGGTAAAATATTGAAATTTTTCCTCTTTTTGTCTAGTACCATATTTATGTTTTCTTATTCCAGTGCTTCCCTATTCAGTACATCCCAGACCTGCGACTTCTTTTTGTTCCTTTGAATCAAGTCTGAAATGAAAGGAACCCATTTTGGGACCATCGCAAACGTCCAAGGGGCTGTGACGAAGGCACTGAACAACGGAGACATACTTCCAGAGCTGGTACGGAGAGTGACAGAAACGTTGGACTTTGTGTATAGACTCGAAAGGGAACTACTTTGAAAAGTTCTAAGTGCATTTGAACGTAACTTCAGTAAAAAATCCAGAATCATTCTCATTACTTTCGGGACAGACCCTGCAACATAAAGCTTTAACAGTAAACCGTGACCGGTTTAAAGCTTACCGTGACCTGTTTGTTTAGTAAAACTAGTGCGGTTTCTTTATTCCTTTTAGCATACGGTAAAATCATTTTTTAAATATAGTACAAACCGTATGCAAAAGACTTAATTTATTAACAATTAGCGCAAAGGAAATGGACGTGTGTGTGGTATTCACTACTGTTTTAATACAAAAAAAATAGATCATATATATTTCTAAAATAGATCATGTATATTTCTATTCACAATAACAGCTATTTCTAATCAACGTACCAAGAAGTAGTATAACTCCCCAGGGCATCTTTTTTCGTAATGTAAACCACGTCATGAGACTGTCACCTCCATGAAGACACCCATCTGAAAACAAACAAATTGATGTTTCCTACATTAACCCTTGAGTGATAAAATAGTAGAATTATAAGGAAAGTATAATAAGCAACATTATTTTCTCTGTAAATTATAATGTTTAAATAGTTTGAATCAATCTTAATAAACGTACATTCAGATATTTCTGTATAGTTCCCGTATCCTTAATCATATTTTCCCACCTGTGATGGACTTTTTATATGTGCTCAACACGTATCGGGCGATACTAATTAAGGGTAACCTCCCCTTACTTATATTTGCTGTTCAATTGAAATTTTATCTTTGGAAAACTAAATACGAGGGTTCGAAGGAAAGTAAGGCAACACATGCATAGCTTACAAGCCATTTATTGCTGAACCTGCACACTTTTACATTCGTTCAATGTAATTCCTAGCCATATTTATGACCCGCTACCACACTCTTGGAAGACTTTGGGTACCTGTAGTGGCACTCTTGGAAGACTGGCTGTTCCTATTGATGTTCACAAAATGGCGTTCTATTGCTTCTAGGATGGCGTCTCTGGTGAAAAAGCGCTGGAACACTTGCCACACTGTAGTGTTAGTGTATGTGCTTCCTACACCTGTGGCTAACTCCCTCTCCGTCCAGCGCCGATTCACCTCCAGAAGGGACTGCATGAACTCTACATCGAGAATACGATGCCCTGCACGCGGCGAACCTCCATACTCTCACACTCTTGTCGGAACGGACGTACCCAAGTGGCCACCTTCCGATATGGCAAGGCTCCATTGACACAGACGTTTTGGAGCCTCGCATGACTCCTTCGCGTTTCTGCCACCTCAATCTTAATGCATTCACGCTGCTCCAACTTTGAAAACATAGCTTTAGGGCGGTCCAATTTTACAACACGACTTCACAGCTACGTCTTCGCCTGTCTGCACGAACTGCGCTTGCGACACTGAGTTAAATAGTTCGGCCTTTCCACAAAACATGCTAAGAATAGTAACGCCCTCTCGTATTTATATGGAATGTGGCGATAGTGTTGCCAGTACTTTCTTTCCAACTCTCGTTAATTATGAAAACATAGCACATACATGGCTGTTCCATTTGAAGGGAACACAGAAAACAATAAAAGTAAAAAGAAATTAATAAAAACAGATTTTGGTGGGGCATCGTAAAGCAAGGTTCTGGACTACATTTCTGACAAGTTTATACTTGAAAATATCAACTCCATTCTATGAGGCGTCAACATATAAGATCCCTATGAAGAACAATCGACGTCCACTGGTTAAAGGAAACAGCATTCAAAGTTCAAATCCAGTTCAAATATTATTATGTTTTCTTTGCTTTATGATGCAGGTGTGCCAAAATCAAGACCATTGTTGTTAATAAATTCATTACTATTAAAGTTTGCTTAATATTGTTATGCTGTACTTTGATTACTCTTTCTTTGTGTCTTTAGACTTTGATTGTTATATTGTTGGAAAAAGTCAGATTAAGGTACATTGTTGAAAAATCCAACAAGAGATACTAGTTTTACGTAAAATTATTGGATCACAATTTAAAGACAGATACTAATGTTACATTTCTACACTGAAACGAATTTTCTAACAAATGACAGCTTTTGAAACTTAAAATTGTAATTCATTCAAAACAAAGTATGACTTTGATTGTTCTTTCCTTAAACCCTTCATTTGTAACCAATCAGAGATTTAGGGAGGTTGCTGGATTTGCTGTAGTATGATATATGATATGATATTTATTCGTTCCATATACCATACAAAATTGTACTTAGTTGTACATTATGGTGTAGAACATGTTAAGTTGTATATAATTAATGATAAAATTTAACGTAACACACATGTACTAAAGTTAAAACTAATATAAGCAGAATAGATATAAATGGTACAGGCTAAATTTAGATGCCATATAAAAGTTCAATGTATAACACAATAAATAATAAATAGAAAAATGTAAATATACAACGTTTTGGTAAACACGTAAGACAATTATAAGGATATAAAAGTTTGTAAGACTAAAATTACATAAAGGGTAAGTTTACAATTGAAAATTGAACATAAAACAAATTATAGCAAATATAATGTATTGATGTATAGTTTAATATTCAGTATAAATAAAACACTAAGTAACAGAGCAAAATTTTACAATTTAAATATACACCATATGTGTAACTATTTCCCTCTAATAATATGTGTTAACTTATCTAAAAAAATTCTCATAATAATTTATATTCCTTATTTCAATAGGAAGCTTATTGTAGAGTCAAGTACCCACGCATAAGTGAATTTGCCAAAGAATAAAATTATGTGATGTGCTATTTTTATTTTCTCTGTTTTTTAAACAATATTAATGTAAATATAACTAAGATCCATAAATACTTATGGATACGTTTAGCATGCGAAACAATTTCCTGCTGCTATTTTGATTAACAGAATTTATCATTATTTTAATTAATTTTTATGCAGTCTAAAGACCCTATTATCTTCCTAGATGATCTGCAGATCTCCAAAAACTTATATCATACTTAATGTGGGACAAGAAAATGGCGTAATACTGAGAAAAAGTAGTATATTTATCTAAAATATATGCTAGCCATAATTATCCATACAAATAATATTTACCTAAAATGTATGATATATGTTAAAGACATAAATTTCGTCTAAAGGACATTGGTATGTTTTTTCCATGAAAGCATATTATCTACATGTAGGCCAAGAATTTTTTCTTCGTTAATTGTTAGCTGGGAAATATTGTTAAAGGTAAAAGAAAATGGACGGGAATAAAGACTTCTTTTCTAGTATTTAAGATCCGATTATATTCAAGGAGTCATAGTTCTCATTCAAAAGCTGTTACATTAATTTTCTTTTGTAGTTCTCTGACACTGTTAACTTTAATTATGATATTTCTACGATCTGCATACAATAATACTTTCCCCCTGAAATACTTTTGGCAACTCTTTCATGTAAATAAGAGATAACACGGCGCTTCAATGGTAGAGCGCTCATCTCTGGTGCTTGGGATCGTAGGTTCGATCCCTACTTGTGCAATGTAAGATTTCTGGTGGACAAATACCGGGTGCGTGCGTTTGCTCGGGATTCTTCCGTTTCATCCCACTTTCGTCATTCCATCAATCATCCCATAATCATCCATTTAGCTTAGCTAAAGTTACCTAGCTTAGCTTAAAAATCGAATTCAAATTCAAACAGTAAAGGTACTAGGACTAAATCTTGGGTTACTCCAATGGTTACAGGATTGGGTTTGGAAGCACTTTTGTGGTAATGCTTTACCTGTTTGTTCTTCTTGGTCTCTTCCGAAAGATACCTCAATCCCTTTTGCCCTACTAAGTATTTAGTGCATTTGTTGAATTTTTCTTCACTTCTACTTTTCATTTCAGGTATTGCGGTTTCGTTACCTTTTCCTTGATTATGACTCCACTTTTCGCTTTTCCACCTTAGACTGTGAAGTGGCTTAGTAGCCAAAACGTTAGTTATTCTCATTGTTAATTATTCATGTTTGATACATCATCCAACTGAGAGTTTGTCGTAATTGGTAGAATACCCTATTTATGGCTGGTATCAGTTTCTCTTAATAGAGAGGAGCTTAAAAAAACATTCGTTCGCAAGATTTCTCTGTCGCCAGATCCATAAGAAAGAAGAAACTGTTAATGCTTTTGAAGTAGAATTTTGAATTTAGTTTTAATGCCTTTAGGCACCTTTGGCTCAGTTCGGATGGATAATGGTGAAATGATTAGTGGAATGAAGAAAGTGGGAGGAAACAGAACCACGAGAAAATCCATAATCACGGTGTTTGTCCACCACAAAGCCCACATTGTATGAACAGGGATTGAATCGACGACTCCTAGCAATAGAGCTGACCAGTCTACCACTGAACCACCGCAGCCCAATCCGTTACTTCTATACCGTTTCTCGTATCATAAATCGAAACACCGAAAGCTATTTAGTATATTTACCAACAAAACCAAAATGTCTTTTTATACCGGGCTCCTGTCTTACTTTCTAAACATGGTGTCAAATTCTTTAAAATTCATTCATAGCCTTTTAGCATCTTTAGCTCAGAGTAGTGTCAAATTCTTCTTCAAAAACTAATAATCCATCATTTGAATAACAGTCCGTAAGGAAGGTTTTTATGAAAAAGCAAAGGATGATAGAAAGAATTTAAAATTTGATAAAAAACAGAAATCGACTTTCGAATATAAATCAAAGTCTAAAACTCTGCAACAAGAGAATCCCATCTCATCAATTGATTTTGAACTGCATTTAAATATGTTTGTAACTGACTAAGTTGTTTCTGCATAAGATCGCTCACTTTCCTTAGTTTTTTAGAAGCGACACATGCCAAGATATTTTACATCAAGCGAGAAAATACTTATCGACGTCTCAGTATTGTATTGTCGTATTTCCATAGGAATTCTTATGGAGATACGATGATACAATCCTCACGCATCCATATTTCAGCACGTCCTCGTATGACTCGTCGGGAAGGCCAGTTCTTATTAAGCGAGATTAAATCATGATGTAAGTGAACAGTTGTGAGAATACGACTGAGAAAGGGTTTGAAAATAGCTCAGAAATCTCTTAGGGTAGAGATACCAGGATCTTTGATATACAGTAACCGGGTTTTACTAGAAAGGGTTTAATGAATAACTAGAACGTAAGTAGAGATATGATAAGAGATGTTAGAAGGGGAACAACAGCAGAATGAAAATCGTACCTTCATTGATATTATTGTTGTGTCAGCTGGTGCCATTCCCAAGAATCGAAGATGGCTCCTTGGTGTACTCGAACAAAGTAATGAGCAGCAGAGAAACTATAATTCCTATTCCAGTGTATGACGGGCGGAGTATCGACGAATAACGGTAACTATCTCTGACTTCTCTCTCTCTCTCTCTCTCTCTCTCTCTCTCTCTCTACCACTCCTATCCAACCTTATTATCCTAATTCTGCTGTGTTGTGTGATTAGAAATGCACTCGCTACTGTATAATCTTATGTAATTCTTTATAGGTCATCCGCTCTACTTACAGCATTTACATAATGCTAGACAATTTCAAGAGTTACATAAAAATTTCTATTTACAAAATAGTAGTTCTTACTATCGGTTTCTAACTTCAAAGTTATTGAAAAAATATAACTTGGAGTATTCTATATATCTTTTACATACGTATAAGTCGATTCCCCCAAGCATTTGTTTTCAACAACGCCAAATCTCATCAGCACGGGAAGGAAAATATACCACGGAAGGTATCCAAGAATTGATTTTTGATGTCTGCAAAACTTGTATTAGCGAACTCTGGGTATGGGGGAAAAACATAATAATTCCAATATCTATCTATCTATCAGAACATTTGTCAAGAAACATTTTTACGTTTGTCATTCGACCACTCAGATTGATTTGTCCCACTGTCAAAACACGAAAAGAAATTATCCATTTCTCCGGCGTCAAGGTCTGAGAAACTGTGTGGAGAATGGAATTATGTGAATTGTTTCACCAACGAAATTTAGTTAGAGAGTGTCAGATCAACCATTGCTGTGGGTGCTTCGACATAGTAGTAGAAGAAAAATCTCAAAGCTGAACATGAAAAATAAAGTTTTTGAGGCGTTCTAGAATAAGTTAGAATAGAAGATCGAACCCAGTTTGATGTTTCTGGGTGGCGGGTTTAGTTGGGTTAGAGCATCGATACTAATTGTGGTTTTAACGATCAAATGTTGAGCGCCATGCACACTATGTTGTCCAATTTCCTAAGTTGCGGTTGCCTGAGTGCTATCGTGAACATTCATTGCTGACGAACGACATTCCGATGTTAGGATCGTCCTGTCTTACTTTCGGTTGAAGTTGACGTCCATAATTTCCATGCAGATGAGGTTTGTGTCCAGCACTTGGGTCAACTATATAGTCTTCAGGGGTGAAGCCTATCAGGCGGGGTGAAGTCCTCCATTACCAAATGATTCTGATTTTGCACTCCTACCATCTGCTGGTTGCGTGAAACAATGCTAATATATTGCTAAGTACCAATGATCGCCTAAGAGCTTAGTACGAAGTGGTTGGAGTGCATTAGTAATGATCGACTTGACCTTGATGTGGAATAAAAGACTGCATAAGTCTATCTGCCTTTGCTAATTAAACCACTGCTTGGAAACAGAAACCTGTGGAAGGGGTATAAATACATGTATTTAATGCATCATGATGTGAATTTTGCCATATTCGGTGTGCATCAGAAGTATCAAATACAGAAGTTAGTTGTCTTTTATCACTTTACATTAATTACTGGTGCAAATCCTAGAGTTAAAACATGACAAATGACTCAAGTTTAACAGATCTGAAAGTGTCTAAGAGAGCTCTCGTAAGTGTAACGTCGTTCTACATGTTACTCGCTTCTTACCTTCTTTTGGTGTAAGGAAGTCTAGATTCTCCGGCAAGATGAATAACAGAATCAAGAAAAATATTCCAATAGTTCCATTCGCAAGTGTCCTAGAATGAAAGAATAGGATTCCTTTAAATATAATGTAGAATTTTTTATAATTACGACGACCGGAACGTGAATGTAGTTCCTAACATTACAGTGACGCACGCAGAATGAGAGATAGTAGTGAGTGGACGGGATCTCTTTCTTGTGGCACAATTATTAGAACCAGTGAGTGCCCTGTCCAGAGGTCAGGACCACTATCACAGGAGTAATTATATGGTATACAATTTATACTTGCAAGTGAACATCTCAAATTGATACCTGCGCTTTTCATCAAATAATGCATAATCCACAGAAGAGTGAAAGAAAGGACAAATCCTTTTCTTTATCGGCTGAGAGCCAGTTAGACAGGGGAGAGAGGAGGCATGGAATAATAATAATGTGTAGAGAGTAAGGCAAGATATCAGTTTACACTTAACTGTATTTAAACGGTTCAAGAAGTCGAGTCGAAACATCCACATCATACAGACTAAACACCATACCCACAGTCATAAACAAGTTGAGAAGTTCAAATTATGAAAAGTATCATATCAACAGGGTTTAAGGGTCTACAAACATTTGTGGAAAAAGGCGAGCAAAACCATAATATTGCGTATGTGACGAAATGTAGAAAACACTACTGACTACATAACGTTAAATACCCATCATTTAACATCCTAGTGACTAAGGTAAAGGGGGTACATATGGTGTACCTTTTAATTCAACGAAAAAAGTTGTCTTTTTATTTACTTAAAAACTAGATTTCATAATATTTCAATCATTTGGGAAGAACGTAGACATACAATGAGTAGGTCCTGGATCACTATGTAGTAACAAGACGCATCGAAAAAAACATGTTGCGTTTAGCCAGTCCTACCCCAGAGGGACAGAAGGTGCCGTGGGAGAGTAAATAAAAACAACGATTTATAAGAGCTCAGCTTCTTCTTTACGGTACGTAATCACCTTATTTCTTCCATTCCACATCTAGAACACTTGTCTGGATAAGCTGAACGAGTTTCATCCAACCATTCTGTGTATTTGTCACAAATTGTCGAGTCTTCTATAGACGTTGTATTTTCATGAAGTTACATTCACTCAATACATTCATTTCCATTGTCAATAATGGAATCGTAAACATAAGCAAAGCTACAGATGATGATATAATGAAGCAGGTCTTCTGTACAAGATCCGCTTGGAACCTTGAAGTTTTTTTCTGCAGACTATATGCTTTAAATCCAGTATTTCGGAGGATACAATAGTCTGTTAGCCATCTTTCAAATAGTTTTGGTATTGGTGAAGTATGAATTGGTAGAAATGAGTTCAATGAATCGTTTTGAGACATTGCATCGTGATTATTTTCTCATGTAGTACTTCTGGATGTACTGGGTTGTGGCATTGGAGAATGGTTTTGGGGTTCAGCAGTATTATTAGATGTACTGACTTGTGGTGTTGGCAGATGGCTTAATATTTCTTCCCCCCATAACTTTGACTAGAAAATATTACGGCTTACTGAAATTCTGCAATGGTTTGCTGAACGTGTGAACAGCGAAACGTTACAATAAAAAGTGCACCATCTTACCCCATTGCGTCCAGATGAATATTTTTTCATATACCTAACCAGATGGCAGCATTGTCTTAAATGTTGGCAACAACTACAGAAGAGTAGATGGTAACCTACTCAAATATGTCTTTAAAACGTTCTTAATTGCTACCTACATGAGATCTATAATGTGTACAAAATAGTGATGATAAAAATATTTCGTACATTTGGCATATCTTTACAAGTTTAAAGTAGTGGTTAACTTTAAATTTCGGTTCTACCGGAAAGTAAACCCCTACCTTTTTTCTTCTGTTGTGTTTTCTTTTAAATTGAAGGAATGACGCCAACGTTAGGGTGGGCCGATTTTATCTTTTTAGATATTGGGGTTCGAGTAGTCTTCAAAAGTCGTGCAGTGGTACGAAAAAAAACCATGCCAAATATGGCCGTCCTAAAACAATATTTATGAGTCCCTGTACCCCTAAAGGATCTTTTTTTTTTTTGTAAAACACGTAATTATAATATGATACCAGTTTCCACATATAAATAGATAAAATGAATTGTATGGGCGGTAATAGCACTATGGCTTACGCCCTTCCCGATCAGTTTCCACATGTTGGGGTTCGAGTAGTTAGGAAAAATTGAAGATTTGTACGAAACGAAGCCATATCAAATATTTGCCGATTTTGGCCATCAAATATTTTTGCCCGTTTTCAAACCAAAAATTTTCTTCGACTCCGAGGCCCGGCCAAATATTTTTTTTTCGATCCGTCTGTGTTTCGGGGGAATAAGCATAACATAACATTCTACAACTTTTGCACGGTACACAAACCCAAATTTCTCATTTTTTTTCGGGGGGTCCAAAATGTTCGAAAAAAAAATGTTAGAAATTTGAGTTTGAGTACCGTGCAAAAGTTGTAGAAAGTTATATTATGTTTGTTCACCGAAACACAGCCGGATCAAAAAATATGTAACCGGAGCCCGATGAAATTTTTAGTTTGAAAACAGCCAAAAACGTTTGATGACCCAAACCGGCCATATTTGACATGGCCCCATTTCGTACCAATGCACAACATTTCATGACTACTCGAACCCCAATATTTGGAAACTGGTATCATATTTTTATTACGTGTTCTGCAAAAAAAAAAAAAAAAGAAAGAACAACAACAATTGTGCCCTTTATGAGACAGGGGTCCTGTTAAATTGTTTTAGGACGGCCAGATTTGGCATGGCTTTATTTCATACCAATGCACAACTTTTAGTGACTACTTGAACCCCAATATCTGAAAAATTTCGGCCCACCCTACTATTCCTTCTTCAATAATCACGTGATGCGCCATCTATCCCCCGCACCATCTGTCCGCTCCCACCGTACATAATTTGATCTATTATGTTAAATAAATATGAAACTCTCAGCAAACTAACCAAGCACCAAAGCAGCACTATTGTACGCTAAATTGATGTTATGAAAGAGGATGCGTAGCCCCTTTTGGTATAATACTATAAGTGCCATTTATATGCTTGTATAAAGAAAACACCACCTCCTCCCGTTTCTACTCATGTGCTCCATAACGTTCGGAAATCCATTAGCGTTGCGATCAGAGACATGACTTTAAATAAATAAACATTTATTAAATAAATAAATCCAGCCTATAAATAAACATTTTAAAAAGAAAATATGCTCTGTTATTATGTTAATTAATGTCATGTCGAAATAAAAATCATATTGATATAATTAAATCGAAGTGATTACAAAATTAACAATTTTATATAAGAAATTCTGTTGTCTCTCTGAGATAAACGACTTTATCTACTTAGTTTCTATATTTATTACGCTAAGAAATTTATAACAATATGACGAGATGAAATTAGTATTCTCTCCGATAATTCTAAATTTCACAGTTGACTTGCTATGGTTCCCATAATAATGTTTGTGAAATTCAGTTAAATTTGAATTAAATAGAATTTATTCATTTCGTTTTCTCATCTATTTTTTTTATATTAAGCCACTTACACAACTACTTTCGTTAAACGAAATATTATAACTGTACACAAGAGTAGTATGATATAACATGGTATATTCCAAATAAGTTTTATCGTCTGTACAATTAATTTTACACAATCTTGTCTTATCCTAATATGTCAAAATAAAACAATACACTTCTATTGAACAGGCTGTAAGCAAAGTGTTCTGTGAATGCAAATTAGTCCTAGTGAGACCATCACTTCAAACAAGGAATTTATACATTTGGAACGACATAGGTAGCAAAGCTAGGACCGGAAAGGATGTTTCTGTCTTTTGTTTCTAACATGAGTAGAGTTTTATACTTTACTCCTAAAACAGAGATTTAGGTTTTCGTTTAAATATTGATTATTTTCTTTTAAGTTTTAAATTGCGTTTAAAGTTATTTCTTGTAGACTTTACTTTTTTTTATGAAGGTCTTTCTTAAATACTTTTATTCTAATGTTAGCTTACTGGTTTCTAAAGATGAATTTGTTAATGACCTGATCCCAAGATGACAATATAGTCAATAAATTAAGAAAAAGAGTCAAGGAATTTTACACCATGGTGAAAAAATAAATCAAGTTATTAAAACCATAGCAATATAATTTGAAAAGATTTTGGGAATTCAGTTGCTCTAATTTATTGTATAGTACTGAATTTAGCAACACTAAATTATAATCTGTGTTCTGTTTTAATAATGTTTGTTCTTACTATTATCATCAATTCGAAAACTCAGATTTTTGTTATAAATTTGTGGTATTACATCACATTTGGGGACAACAGGAAAAGAACGTACTTTGTCCATATTCTTGAATTTACAGAAGTTTTAGAAGTTCACAATTATCATTGCGCATACCTGCACATCAAATATAGATTTGCTTGTAATAGTCGAACTATGGATTATTATCTTTATGCATGTTAGGAAGGTCCTTCAAAAAGTAATCAGATGTTCATATCATCTAAATTTGGCTCAAAATGTACAGAGCATGTTCTTTTCCTGTGGTCTTTATTTGACAACTTTGTATGGTGGTCGCTCGTTAAGGTGAAACTGTACTATATACAACAACACTACATCGTAATCTGGATATATGAACTGACAACAGAATAAAACACGAGTATTATGAAAATCAACATTCAATAATCATCTTGAGAATAAATAATTTTTATATTCACTTCTACTGTAAGTAGATTCGAGTCACTTGTAAGCTATACTTAATTATTGTTGTAATGGTGTTTAAATCAGCATTTTATAGTTCTTAGCATTCTTATCGTAGTAATAGTTCTTATTTTATAATACTTTCACAGTAACTTAGTGACTGTATTCACTAACAAGTCACTGATCTGAGTGACCACATTATGTAATTTGAATGTGTTCCTAATTCCCATCGGAACGGCTCAACACTAGCGTAAAATATGAGGTACAGTCACTAATCCGCAGGTGACCCGTTCCTTGGAAACACACGCTAGCTATGCTAAAATTTTAATATGAAGAAAGAGTCTTTTGTCGCCTTATACACTCTTTCTGCAGACTACAATCTACACTAGCAGAGAGAAAGACTATTTAAGAAAAGAACTTCTGTTTGACTCTGCAACCTATTCGAGCCATGCTACATTCAAGACATCCACCTGAAGGCTACCTAGGTTCAGATACCGGAGGACTCAGTGTACGTTGGGTGAGTGAGAGGGACAATCTTAATTGCTAGAAAATATAAGTAACTCCGAAATGCCTATTCAAAGTAAATTCATTTATCAGGTTATATTTTCCTGTTTCAGATTTATTACAAATTGACCATCTAAGCTACTGTCTTCCGGTGTTTGAGGACTAAGTCTAAGATTTTTTTACTTAGCGGGCCCTCCACCACCCCTGCCTCTCAGCATTATTTGCTCAGCCCTGCTTCGCGCGCCTGATGGGCATAGCGAATCTGAAACGGATTCTCCACAGGACCGGTGCAGGCCAATTCCCAGTTTATCTCCCCGCCTCGGCCCCTGACTCGGCGTCGAGGCACGGAGACACAAGGACCTTTGCGAATTTATAATTTCCAATATTACTAAAAAAATAATAAAAATAAAGAAGTAAGAGAAGGGGGTAGGGATTTGTCTTTTCTTGGCCCAGTTCCCGGAGACAAACATAGGCCCTTTTTCTGTGGTTTGGGGGGATATTTTTTTCTCTATTTTTATTTGTATTTGTACATTGTTTAGTTTGATTTGACTTGAGTTTGTTACATTGTTTATTTACATTAATTCATTTATTTAGTGTATTTTTTACTTTATTACTTGTGTTTTTATTATTGTTTATTCACTTAATTCCCCTTTCCCTTTTATCCTTTCAGTTACGCATTTATTATTTTAGTTTATTTCTTATCATTTTTATTCATTACACTAGCAAACTATTTTCGCTATTGCTTTTTTTTCTAATTTAAATATTGTTATAACATTACCATCCTCTATATTCATAGTTTTATTTACAGGTGAATCCCTGCTATATGATATTATTATCCTACCAATGTATATATAATATAAGAGTATTGTAATATAAAATTTCACATCAGCGAAATCCCAGTAGTATATCCCCATTCCTTTAAACTATTTATCGCTATTCCTAGCCCCCTTTTCCTATCCTACTACTAATCTATTCTAACAAACCTAATCCTAACCTAATTCTATCTCAATCACTCTCACATTTACACTAGCGGGGAGGGGTCTTCTTCAGACGAGCTGGATCCCGGCGACTGGAATACATCCTCCAGGTCCTCAGATCGGGGCCCTCCAGGGACGCATCTCCTATTCTCAGCCTCTTCCACACTGCACTTCACCACATTCACTTATTTCACACGCATTCCGAATTTTATTTATTCCGCCGATCCAGCGTCTCGGAGTTCCGATTGCCGTCCATACCATCGGTTGGCAGCCAGGCGCTGGGAGCTTCTCTAGACGGTTATAGGTTTCACGTCTCTACTTATCATGCAAACTCATGCTTCGACTTTCGGTCGGCCAAAGCGGGATTAGTTTAGAAGATAGTCTAAGAAATTGCAGTATTCTAAACATTGGGGTCCAAACACATAACAATATTCCAAATTTGAATTTATCTATGCCTTTAGGCATCTATGACTCAGGCCGGGATAGGGTTTGGAAACAATGTACGGAAAATCGTCCAGTCTAAGTTCAAGGTACCATCTCTGCATTTGCCTGGTCTGATTGAGGAAACTCCCTGCAAGTAATATTCCGAGATATAACTATTGTTCAATTCGCTGATTTCATGAAAGCAGTTGTAATTTATTTTAATCCTATTCGTTTGTTAATCGAATTTACATTTCAAATCAATGTTGAAAGTTCCATCTTGATACAATTGGGTTGTGTGGAGACAATAGTAGAAGGAATCTTTCAAATCTAAGTGTTTGTGGTGAACAATTACTTAATCTTTCCCTGGATAGAATCCAATGGTGATGTTCCGAGAAACCTCGTATTTTGCTATTGTCCACATCCATCGTTGGTTTTAACATGACCCATACGTGATAGATTCAGCATTTATTTGAGTAATTTTCCTTCGATTCATTTTGATAACTTGAGTGACCTCTAGACCCTCGGTGTGCACGCCATCACGTGTTATGTTGGTTGAATTAGGTTGGGTAAAGTATGGACAATCGTTGTGTCATCAGCTAAGATTGGGATTTCTTCCTAGAAGGTGTCATTTGTATGAGGTGAATACATTTAGTTCTTTACGTTACATAGATTTAGGGTCGCGCGTAAGACCAGCCTCCACGGTTAAGAATTATCTCCCGATGTAGATGTTTGCCTTTCATGAGTCTTGAGTTGTCTTGAGGTGTAGTTTGTAACAATTGAGTGCGGTACGGAAGGAGGCTGTTAGGTAGTTATTACCGTGTGTTACCCATGTGTTACCGTGTAAATATCGGTGCAAAGGGCACTAATGCACTTAGAAACGTTTGTATATATCATTGTTGCTTCCGTTTAGGTATATTATTGTTGCGCGACATTATTTGTGTCAATTTTCCTTTTGTTTGTGTTCGTTCAGCAATCCTTTTTAATATACAGCAGTGAAGTATATCTCACTCGTCTGGGAGATATCCTCATGCACTGTAAGTGGAGTTGGCAATAGATCGCTTATTGATTGCTCTTCCGCTCATCCTTTCCTTTACTGAGCATGTGTTTTGGAGCCACATATGTTCCCATGCGACGGAACTATACCTTGTTGGAAATCCGGTAAAATACTCGTGCATATTTGTAACGAACATATTAACCCTCCGAGGGTCAAGCACAACTTTTTAAGTAAACGTTCAAGTGGGGGATCTAAGTGACCCTATCGAATATATTTTATTGTATAAGTTTTTGTTACTTTTCGTGCACAAAACTATCACATACATTTCATGTACATGATTATCCAATTATTGAAATGTGGTTAAAGCTGGCATGTTATTCTCAAGTGACCACTAACAGAAGATTTCTGAATGTATATGTGCTATGCATTATAACTACTGAATCGTGTTACATTTCGTGAATAAGGTTGCATTCTTAGAGTATATTATGAAGAAAACAAAAGTAGTAAATATTACTCTTATCAAAGACTTATTAGGTCTTAAAAGTTTCTAGAAAATTATAGTGGGGTACTTTAGGTCCCCCACTATGATCAAAAGCGAGGTCGAAATTTTAGATGCCGTGAACGCATAGAGTGGGAAACTTTAGGTACACCATGGCCCATAACTCGTAAACAAATAGCATAATCGCAAAGTAATTTAGAAGTTATATTGCAGCATTGAAGATTAATAACATAGCTCAAGACACATCATTGCAGGTGAGGGAGTCATTGAAAAATGAAAGTTGTGGGGGGGAGGGGCTAGTGACCTCACTTGGACGTCGGAGGGTTAAATAAAACAGTACTGGTTTTGTTTCGATATTTTAAGATTTTCATTAAAATGAATGGAAACCTTAGCAACCTTAGTCCAGTTCTGAGTTCTGTAGCCGCGAGAGAGGAGTCGTAGCTTGATCATGGGTGGGAAGACACTGTTAATAGCCAATGGGAGGTTGGTAGTGAAAGCACGAGTTCTCGCTGATTGCTTGTGCACTTCCAATTACCCCGCGCGCTAGCCAAGACTCCCTCTCAGAGGTCTACAGAACTCAAAACTGCAGAATACCTTTTTATAGCATTTTGCTGTTCTACATCACTCTAGTTGTGCTCTACTTACATGTCCAAATTGAACAACTTTCCATTAACTGAAATTGTTATTGTATTTTCCTTTACAAATGCATCTGCTAAACCAGGCATAAGCCTCGGTCGAAGGAACAAGCATGCAAGAACCATAAGAACGAATATAAATGTGACAGCTTTTTCAGCAAATTTCATAGGACCAAGACTTTCTATGTGTCTATTTATAGCATCCATTATTCTTCTGTCCTGTAATGCTTTCGCTTCATTATCAACACACTTTTTCCTGCAAATAATAATAATAATAATAATTTGATGATTCCATTGTTATAACTTTAACATATATTTAAATAACAGAAAATTTAGGCGAGGAGCCAAGAAAGGTTTCGTCCATAGTCTACACTTACGTGGCATCAGATCATAATAATGGTTGTCCCACAAACAACCAAATTGTGCGTGATAGCTATTTAAACAAGACAAATTACTTCTTTCAGCGAGTAAAGTGCTGATTGGCCGAGAGTATTGGAAGTATCTCAACTTAGAAAGTCTAATTGATACTGGCCCATTCCGTGCAGGCGCAGTACTCCTTAAACTATAAACAACATTGAAAAGCAGCTGCTGTCGAATTGCCAGTTTTGATGTACTAGTATCGGGAAGCTGATCCGTATTGGAATCCTGGCGTGGTTAGGTTTATCTATTATTTAAGAAAAATAACTCTTTCTCTTTATATACGTATACTGAAATGCCAAAAGTCATGGGATATATTCCTAATAATGTCTGGGACCACCTCAAGCACGGCAAGGTGCATCAACTCGACATGGGAGGAACGTCACATGTCGCTGGTAGTCCGTTGGAGGGATGTGTAGACCTGCAGTCTCGATTGCCGTAAAAAATTCGGTGGTTGTTGTAGGTGGAGGATCCTGGGCACGTATAGTCCGTTCAATGTCCGTATGGTACGCCACATGTGCTCGATAGAGTTCCTGTCCGGCGATCTAGGGTTCCAAATCATGAGTTGAAAGTTGCAGAATGTTCCTCGAAGTCAGTCGCGAAACATTGCGTCCAGTGACAAGACGCATTGTCATCCTGGAAAATCTCATTGTTGGCGAGGTAGACAAAGTCGATAAAGGGCTGGAGATGGTCACCAAGCATCTGAACATAGCGCTGACCGGTCAATGCCCGGTTCAAGCGAACCAGAGGACCCCAATCATGTCAGGTAAACACGCCCCACACCATGGCGGAGCCATCACCAATTTGCAGAGTGCCTTGTTTACAACTTGGGTCCATGATTCCATGGGGTTTGCGCTACATCCGGACCATACCATTCGAGCGTACGAATTGGAAACGTGACTTGTCTGACCACGTTACACGTTGCCAGTCCACCAAGGTCCAACCCACGTGTTCCCGAGACCATGTGAGTCGCCGATGGGCAAATGTTAGTAGCGATACGCGGGTCGGTTTTGGGCTGCGATACACCATGGAGACCAAATTGTGCTGCATTGACCTCTGAGACACGTTCTTGGAAAGTCCTGCATTGATTCCTGCTGTCACTCCTGCTTGTCTGTTTGACCAAAACTCGCCGGTCGCGGTCATTCAGCACTCGTGGGTGGCCACAGGATTGTCCCTGATGGGTCGTTATGCCTCCAATTCAGTACTCATGGTCTACTTTTGACACTGTAGAATGAGTAAAGTTGAATATCCGAACGACTTTCGAAATCGAATGCCCGATTCGCCTAGTACCAATTATCATCCCGCGCTCACATGCCGATAATTCCCGTCGGGTTGCCATCATCACGGTACACCACATCTCACTGCACTGACTGACCCACACTGAGTTCAACTGATCCACACTCCATGAAATTCGCGCTGTTCGACCTGTTTGCCGCGATGTTACTGCGCCGTCAACTAGTTCCCTCCCGCTATCCCATGTTTTTTGGGACTTCAGTGCATATACGCATTAGTAAATTTAATAAAATTAGTGACCATCAGTTCTGTTAGATTAGGAAAGTCAGATTAGATGTTTTTTCTATAAATCACGTGATTTTTAGTCGTTTTCTTTCTGGCTTTCGAATTAGAACTTTCTATATTGAGACACTAGTGGGAATATTACATGCTGCGTGGATTGCTTAAAATGTAGAAATAATAAATTGCAAGTTAAAGATGCTGATTCTAATGTGGAACAAGATATGTCGTATGTGAACTGTACTTTAAAACATAGATCATTCATTTATTCTTCCGGAGCTCAACGTCGATGCCAAATAAGTTTCTCGATTCTGTACTTAGTAGGTAGTAAGTTAGTTCCGTGCAGTTCTGAACTCTTTAGTTCAGTGTTTTACCCTAATCGTTCGAAAGCTGAGCACTTTTCATCTAATTTTTTCAGTGTTGTCCAGACCATCAGTGAGGGTGAGAGTAATTTAAAAGAAAATCAGTGATTACAATAAACCAGTACTTTGTCACCAGTCTTAAGGAAAGGCGGTAGCTAGAATATTAATCCTGGGTATGGGCCACTGTCGCGTACGCGCATTACTTCGTCATCTATAAAGCACGCCGAGAGGGCACTTCTTGGGAACTACTAGCTTAACCTAATGGTTTACGTATTGGAAGGATGATCCTGAGACCCGGGTTCAAACCCTGGTGTGGTTACGTTCTTATATATTTTAGAAGAAAAGGAACTTTTCTTTTTTATGGAAACTGATTATAATTAGTTACCATTGCTTAGGTTAGGTTACTCAGGTTAGGTGCTTTTCAAATTGCACACGCATGTGTTTGATCCTGAGTTAACGGGTTTAATATTGCGGCTGCCGCCTAGTGTCTTAATGACAGAACTCCCAGGCGCGCGTCCTGCCGGCAGGATGAGAACCATTCATTTTCACAATTTCTGTACGTACTACCCGCAGGACGCAATGTCCTTCTGCTAGGATGCTTGGACGTTCTATCATTAAGTACATGTGGCAGAGCATAGGCAAATGACAGGAAACACTCATCAACTTTTCTCCCTTTCTATACCTCGATTATTCACTTTACAAAGTGACAATCCACCAGGGACTTTCATAACACATTAGTGCTCTTTTGGTGTGATTGCATACCATCGAGTAAGATCTGCATTTTGGCCCATACGTGCTGAGTGGGGTTCACATTTGGAGAGCGTGTAGGTCGAAGGAGTCATAGAAATCAGTAGAACGCTCATTGAACGAGTTTTGTATCCCCTATACACGACGAGAACTACATTAGTCTGATTGTACAAACCATACTCGTTATGGAATGCAGCAGCGAACATAAAACGATGTAAATGGTTTGCTGTGAAATCTATATACGTCGCAACTGTAAAGACTAGGTAGATCATATATCAAGATGGTAAAAAGAGGATCTTTTCCGGCCTCTTGTATATACAGGTTACACATGAATTAATAGAATCATACGCCTTCCAGGCACTGACCGAGCTGCAAGATCGAGATCCCATCTTTTGACCTCCCATGAACTAAGAGATGGTGGCTTTCTAGAGATGGTGATATGCAATTGACCTCGATCTGGAATAAATGTCTTATATCTTGATGTATAAAGGCTTTTTCGAAAAGTTGCAGCCTATCGCTCCGAAATCAAAAGTCACGCCGCTAGGGAAAGAAGTATATATTGATTTCTGTGATCTCTAATAAAACAGAGACACTCTCTGCTGAGTTAGATGGTCTTCATTGGAAAATAGTTCCTCCATTCGCGTGATTTAACGGCAATAGGATATAAATATAGATGTTGTTAGATCCTAAATCCCTTCCTAGAATGCAACTGTTACGTCCTTTGGCAATAAATGAACCGGCGTATATGGCTCACAAAATAATGTTTTGTGGGAAGCCGCACAGAATAAGAGAACATCTTTTAATCCAGCTTAGATGGCTAAGAAGTAACTTATCATCCTAGTGAATGCACGCTCTAGTTTCACATTGAGAGGTTTAATAGAACACAAATCGCTATTAGCTTACATATCATGCTGATAGAATAGGTCCATAGTCTCCAGCGGTTTCCTCTACAGACAGAATCCACAGTCTTCACAACAACAACAACAAAAAAAGCAGATGAAAATAGGATGCGTCACACTATTCTACAACGTCAGTGTTCTGTGGTTCAATTTAGGAGTATCATAATTCTGGGCCTGTGTTAGTTGTTTAAAAAAAACGAACCTTCTGAAATGCAGTGAACACTGTTTAGTGCTTTGGTTGATGCGTTGAGAGGCACTTGCTTTGCATTGAGTTTAGTTTGAGGCAAGCATTCTCTTTGTTCAGCTGTTAACACCCTTTTCAGTTGCCGGTGATCTCGTTCTTGCATCACATGTGGGCGAGCATACAAAGTGACGGATATGAAGGTTGTTCCAAAAAACACATGTTCTCCTATGGTTATTATCAGGTTATGAAATACATTAGCAAGTTAACACTACAACAGAAGTAATCACAATAGCATGTAATTTGAAATACTGACAGGTTAATGTATGTCCATAGCTTTATTAATCGACCCAACGCAAATTTCTATGCAGCTAGTTTTTCTGTCTTCCTTATAGGAGTACCGTGCAGTCCTAGCTCAGTTGGCCGAGTTCTGACTTCTCATTCGAGTGATCCAGGATACAAGTTCAGCTGCCGACAATCCTGACTGAAGATTTCTACCTCCGTCACATTAGGCATATGCCGGGATTGCACATTCAACTTAGGCCCTGGCCCACTCCTTCCAGCATATTTTCTCGTACTCTATCCCAGCCTGAGCCATAGATGCCTAAATTCCATAAAAATCAATTTCAAATTGTGGCATGTTTCTGAAAATTGTTTACAATGTAACTAATTGTAGTTATCACATTGAGAGGTTAAAGTGGCTAATCCTTTATTTACGACATATTGAGTTAGAATGAATTAAATTGAACTGTATTGAAGGCATTTAGGCAACTTGGCTCAGACCAAATGTTTGATGATGAGGGAATCGGCGGAATGAAAAAAGTACGAGGAAACAAACCCTCGAGAAAACATGGTGTTTGTCCACCACAAAACCCACATGACAGCAGAAGTAATCAAATCGGGGACCCCATGCCCTTGTGTCAGGTAGAGTAGTATGGTCATGGATCCATATCGACATGTTAGTATTTCAAATGGTATTTCATTGTGATTGTTTGTGTTGTAGTGTTACTTGTGTATCTCATAACCCACCAAGAATTGATGAAAATAGGTATGTTTTTTGGAACACCCTGGATATCCAAAACTCGCACAGAGAAACACCCAAACCCCATGTCAGTTAGGAAATGAAATTACCTAACCTAATGGTTCTTTTCACTGTCTGCGGTTAAATGGAATTAGCACTAGTCCATTTCCCATGGTTGCGCAGCTACACTACGACACATGATTTGATGTGTCATACTATTGTGTTCGATATATTGGCTTCTTAGATTATTTATTCGTTGGGGATAATTCATCACACCTCTGTTAGACTATTGTTACCTACCTGGGAAACCCATAGAAAGCGACACACATGAAGATCCAGGCTCCAACTTGGCACATCATCATTTCTGGTATAACTTGTCCCATAAACAATCCAAAGCTTAAATCTTCAGCTTCAGGGTAATACCTATAAACAACGGACATATATTAATGCTAATTTGCATTGAAACATGGTTTGTGTGAGTTCCTCAAAATCACAGTTTTGTACTCTGTACAGAGAGACATTTTGTCAGGTGTGAAAAGCGAGACAAATGAATGCAAGTGCGTATTATTATTCACCAGCTACACATAAGTGTTCGAGTGTTCATCGTTGCTGTTTCGTCGGTCACTGTAGGTGCAAGAAGTGTCACTACTGCAAACATTTTCTACCTTTGCTCCTCAACAAGTTCAACTGACAAGGAATGATACCCAAGTGTGACACGCCGATTGCAATAATATTGCACAGATATGTAGAACAGCAAAAAATAAGCGACCCGTATTTCTTTAATATCGGCAGCCGTGAACGTTTAAAGAGTCAAACAGGTGCGTAAAATTGGAATCTCAAAGCAAAGAATATGAATAGCTCAACAATGACACGAGATAGAGCAAAGTGTTAAATGTATGAAATAATCTATACATTACAGACTAGTCAATGGCGTATAACACATTCATGCTAAGATCACACAACATCCGGAAATGGACCAATCGGGGGGTTGGAGAAGACCGTTAGACGCTATCTCTGGTCCCAAATGTATCGGGCGCTGCAAGAGTTAAAGAAGAATACAAAATGTGTGATACGTTTTTTGTTTTTCGTCCAGATAGGAAAAAGATGCGAAATAGAAGCAGTGACGTCTTTGGAAGGTAAGATGAGAAAATGCCATTAGAGAGGAGTAATCCTGACGTGATAGGCAACCAACGACACATATGGGTACAAAGGGTTGCAGAACGTTTGCTGCTGTTGCGACAGCTAGTGTTAACAAAACCTACAGGCAAGTTCGATCAGAAACCTGTTAGTATAGTGAACGACTGGTCGTCCTGAGGAATGTTGCTCGTCGGAAATCGACAAATGGGTCTTGTAGCGTACATGAGGTGTTAGTGGAGCTGCGAATAGCGGAAACGAATCGCTGTGCGTTTGTATGTGTGTGTTTGCGTACGTTAGTTGTTGTGTCATCATGAGAGCAGTTACTGGTGAAGATGTTTGAAATCAACCCACACAATGTTGTAGACGGAGACATATAGGACAAGACAGCGTATTGAGTCTCCTATTAGTGGTAAAGAATTAGAAATCAGGGATTACATTGTAGGTCTTTTGGACAGTTGCAAATCTGGACAAGTAGATGTAGCTGTACAACACGATTTAATATGTGATAAACATACGGACAGTAACACATCAGAAACGAACGATGAAGAAGAATCATGTTCAAATACCGAAGTACCCACCTCGCCCCATAATGTAGATATGGAGTATAAATTAAGAGCAGTAAAGTTTTGGAGAAGTGGGAAAAGAAAGCAACGTAAATTCAAAACAGTGCAAAATCAATTTAAAAAACTGAAACATAGAAGTGAACTTTACAGATGGGCGAGGGCGGAGGGTGCGTTGAGAAGCTGCGGCAAATAGAGGATGCTGTGTATGCACAATTTATTAAAGTTAAAGATCAACATCTTACAGTGCATGATACAGATGTAAGACGTTGGGCATTAGAAACAAATCGTTCTCTCACTGGAAAATTTCCATGCTTCGAGAAAATGGGTCTTGTTGTTTAAAAAGGACAATATCATGTCGAGGAAGATTACAAAATTGATAACACACACGCAGACAGAATGCAATTGGGACATTCAATTTCTTTATTAACATTTCTATCTCGGTATCGCGAGATTTTGGAATACAAGGTTATGTGGTATGGATTTCAAATTCCTTTCTTTGTTTACCTTGTGTATTTTAAGAATGTTGTCGACATAGGTTTTTCACATAGAAAAATCTAGTCGGGCTAGCCTGAAGATCTCCACGTTCATTTCTAATAATCCCTAGCCTTGCATGGTATCTTCACGAATTGATCCCTTAGCATAGATCTCTAATAACATTTGTCTTACCGTGTCCTCTACCTTCTGAATGATCTGCGTCTGATATTTTCGTTTTTTGTTTGTAAACCCGCGTGTCCAGTTACGTTTCGCGTTACTGTAATGGTTTGAATTTGCTTCGGTTCTATTACTTAATTATCGCTGTCTTGCTTGATTTCATTGCTCATGAAGTTTAATGCAGTCTTCATCAAATCAAGGTTTGTTTTTCTGTCGTTTCTTCTCACCTGCACGTTCTTTTCCTGCGCCCTTCAGTGTGTCACGAATTTCCTCCCACATCTTGTTGACATTTTACGGGTAGTGTACGCAGCAAGATAAAGACATGAAAATTGGCGATCTTGAGTATAATGTAAGTTGTCACCAAGGTTTTATAGTAACAGCTCTTGGTTTCCTATTGACCGACGAGTCTACTGATATACAAAGTAGGAGTACAGACACTTGCAATTAAGAAGTTCGATGATGAAGTTTGTCGTGAGCGAATGGAACACTATTGAAGAAAAAATCCTACTTTTACACAAAGGAAAATGAAGAATGATATGGTTTTACTTTCTGTTAGTGCAAGTGCTTAATATGTAATAGGATTTCAGTAGTGCATGACGTAAGAGTATATATTTGGACATATTCTAATTGTATTCATGAGTTACTTGTCATTGTTCTCAATAAAATCGTCAATAGTATTACTACAATCTTAATCGAACTATTAGGGCGTTCAAGACTGATTTGGACTGGTCCTGTGGTTCTTGATACTTGGTGGGTGTGTGAGCGACGCACTAACGTTGTGCCAATATGCCCGTCCTAGTACAATGGTCTGCCTCTAGATGTCAGGCGCCAACGCGCTGGGTTAGACCGACTAAGTAATTTTCCAAATAGAGGTGTGTGAGTCAGTGGGCAAGTAAGCACAGATACACATGGAAGCAGATGTACATGGTTCTTATGTACATGGTCTACTTTCTAGCATGTTCATGTTTCTACATGCTGTTACTTGTCTGCCGGCTTACACCTCTGTTTGGAAAGTTATTCTGCTGGTCTCACTCAAAGCACCTGCCATCTAGTGGCAAGCTGTGGAACTAGACCAGGCCTATTGGTACAACGTTGGGTCGTCGTTTACACTTGCGTAGTTTAAATCATTTCCGAACATTCCTAATGATAGACATTTTTGTCTCTTATCCCAGTCTAAAAGTATCATGTATATTGATGTTAAGCAAGTTACTTCAACGATATAATGTACTTGAAGTTACGAGTTTAGAGGAAGATCACTAGAGCAAATACCAATACAAATGATGCGTAAGGAATACTTACGCCCATGCCTCTAGAAACTATATTAAGCACTTACTCTTCATACTGCCCCAGATAAACTAAGTTCGGAGGCGTACCAATTAAAGTTCCTGTTCCTCCTATCGAAGTAGAATAAGTTATTCCCAGATAAAAGCAGTATATATGTTTATTGTTGCCTACGCTGAAAGAAAAAGAATAAATATATTTGCTTTCATAAATATGTCTACAAACAATTTCTGTACTTTTACGATAACGATAATTTAAACCTAACTTTAGCAAAGAGTCTACAACGGTTAAAGACAAGAGTTCACCTATGCCTATAGAAAATTAGTATACAAATGTCAAGTTTCTAGTGAAAATATTAGTGAATAACTAAAAGTAACTGGAACAAATACAATTTAGGTGCACATAATTCACAGTTGCAACTACGCACAGTTCAAATAACAGTGATTCAATTCTTTGACTATCGCAGAACGAAGTCACCAGTTCATTAAGCATGCTAGATGGAATTGTGAAACATGAATAACTGTAAGAGGTTGGTTATGTATGAAAATCTCGATACAAGTAATAATAATAAATGTGATAGCAGTATTCGAGATAAACGTAGTAGTAGTGCGTATATGAAGTACATACCGGGTTTATTGACCAAATTATAAAAGCATCATATAACAAGAAACGTGAGGTATATTTGACAAATGATTAGATTTCCAAACAATACATAAAACCTATGTGTTACAAATGCTTCAGAAATACAGAATACGGACCTTTATTACAAGTTAGGCGAAGTTTGGACGTATAGTGTTGGAAAAGTGCTTTTCCAGATTGATTTGAAACTTTTCGAATTCTTGTCCAGATTTTCTTGAACTGACTGATATTACTAGTCACAAATTTTCGTTGTATTATTAGACGCTCGCCCAATGCCCAAATCATATATCAACAAATGAAATAGCAGTACCATGTGCGTGGGTTTTCTAAAGAGTTCTCCAAGTTTCTTAATTCCGCCAATTCTTCATTCCACAAATTCTTCTCCCAGCCTTGGCAGAAATTGCCTAAACACCTTAAATATTATTCAAATTCAAACAAAGTGATAGCAGTCCTCGGAGCCTAAACATAAACACCTGCATTTTTTAGGAAACACTATCCACGACCCATAAATACTTGGATTGTATCTGCAAAGAAACAAACTGATACTACTTTTCCACAGCAACACAAACAGCTGATGCCAATGCCTTCTTAGGTCTCGGCGGCATTCATGCTTATAAAGTTCGAAATGGTAGCAGCAGGTTTGACCGCGCATCGATCTGCGTAAAAGAAAACCTGTATCTGCACCTCAGCACGACTGTCGAATACTTTGAGAAGAAACATCAACAACAAGAAAGCGCCTTGAGTCAATGGTATATTTAAGGCGTACGTCACACTGCATCTGTTACCTATAACATGGTGTTTCCTACCCACCCAGGGTGCAGTCACACATAAAGGTATCATCGGAAATAATTTCGTGAGAAGAAATATGAGTCTTTGAATAACATTCAACGTTTGTGAAAACTGAACCTAATACTGCTGCGAAGTAGTATGTATCTCCAGCAGTAATCAGTTAACTTACAAGAAACCTATCCGACCTCGAAGTCGCAAGTGGAGTTTCTGCCTAGTACTATCAGAAACATTATTAATAAGAATGTACTTAACAAAATATTATATGGTAATGGCTTAGATTGTGCACAAGAGAACGACGGAAATTCGGCACTCCGGTGGTGCGGAATGCAATCTCTTTCGAAATAGGATGACATTCTACGGTCGTTGGAGCTTCATGTTGCAAAGTGGTGGTCATTAGAGTTCAAAAGAATGATCAAAACACACCTTCTTCTTGCGCCATGAACAGCGAATAAAGAACGACTCACCACACTGATCACAAAAGTTTCCACCAACTAAATCAAAGGCGAACTCCTTGGGTGTGATAAACCATTTAAAACGAACAGATGTGTAACCACTCTTGAAAAACACATACAAAATCATATTAGCATAGCGTGGCGATGAGAACTGATTATATGTGATGGGATGTACACGAATACATAACTGTCATGTAGTTTCTCGTGAAACTATCTTTCATTGCGTAACTTCAGATGGTGCGAAAGTATGTTTTGTAATCACGCAAAATCATACATCCAAATGGGGAATCTGTGCAGTGGTTCCAGGTGGTAAAAATTTCAATGCCATTCACTTATCAGGTGGGTTAGTGTGGTCCAAAACGGTATGAATTTTAAAGGAAGACCATGAGTCAAGCAAAAGCAAGCTGTTTTCACCAGCTTGTGCCGCTGTTTTCATCAGCTTTCAGGCCAAAAGCAGTTTGTACCATTGTTGTTGTTGCGGTAGCCCCATTTTCACACTCTTACCTGATGTTACATATACATTTCCAAGTGTATCTACTAAATTACTGATATGAGGCAAAACTGTAAGACGAGGAGAACTTCCTTCCTCTAGCGAAACAATAAATACATTTCCATTTAATTTCCCATCCATATTAATGATTCGCATAATCGCGTCGGAATGCTTGAGAGCAGAAATATTCGTTGCCTGCGCGAAAACAGTTTTTCCTTCCTTTTACCTCTAGTGTTCCTTTTTTGTGCATTTCCTCTTCAAATCCGGATTGGTCAGTATTGTAAATACATTCTTTGCTGAATTGTGCAATTAGTTGTTTTATATCACGTACTAAACGCAACCTGATTCTGCCGTTTGCTGATCAGCATCCTCGTGCCGCCTCGTCTGGAATTTGGTAATCTTACGCATTTCAATTTTATAACCTTGTTTGAATTTAGCGAACCCCCTTGTACTTATCTGGAAACCACTGTATCCCAATATCACACGCAATTTGATATTCAAACTACTGTAAGTCACAATCATGAATATCTTGCAAGTTGTCGCGAGCGTCCTTAAATCGAGCGAACACAAGACGTTATAGCAAGTTGGAGTTGTCTTTATTAACTTATAGTTTTTCTTCTGAACTACGCGGTGATATTGCTGTTCACTAATTCCCAAATCTGTTCATTTTTTTTTTTGCTATGGCTCGATGTTAATTCATATACGTTATTATTGTCTTATTTTTTATAGACAAAGTCTGTCTTTTACGTCGCTTGTTTAGAGACAGCGTTGTGGCTTCTGAAATCGAAGACGAAATAGATATTTGGGAATCCTTATCACATTTACTTTCATATATACAAGCTTCTTTGTCAACGTTGGAATCTACATGTCCAATGTCATAATAGTCAATGGTATAATACACCTCAAATTCCACTGACTTGTGTGTTAAAAGCTAATATAACATCCGCTACTGCTTTCTCATGTTGTATAAACGAGTGCATCTCATGTTGCCTGAATTATACATTTGGGAGCTGTTGTTGCAAGTCTATAGCAAAGTTTATCTTGTTTAGTGATACTGTTTCGATATACACACAACTATACTCAGGTAGCACTGTGCTGAAATAAACGTGGGTCGCTCTACTGATTGTCCCAAGCAATTGGTCCCTAAGGCAACTTTGGTTGCCTCTAGCGCTACCCCCCGTACACCAATCGCAGCTAAGGTTTTGTTCAATACATACTTATTAATAATGTTTTCGCAAGGTACTAGTCAGAAACTGCTCTTGTGGCCTCGAAGTCGGATAGGTTCCTTGTAGTTTGAATAAATAAATAAGAGGTCTTAGTTGTATACATCTATCAACAACAAATAACACGGCAAGCAGGGCTCATGTTGTGTGGAGAATAAAAATCAATACGTTAATCACTTATTAATATTATCTTCTTCGATGCGAAGATGAGAATTCCCACCAAAGTATCTAACAAATCTCCTTTTCAATCTTGATTTCTTTCAGTCTAGTATACATAATGTCTGAGGAACTAATTACAACAAAAATCACACTAACTCTGTCTACAGGGACAAAAAGTACGAGAAGAACAATTCTGAAGTATCTACCACCTCTGACCTGTAGGTTCATTGTCATCTTGACAAAATGGCGCCCGAAACAGGCTCCTAAATTTAAAACAAATAAATTGTGAACAATGCATTGTACATAAAATGTGAAGATAACCAAAACGAGAGTGCATGAAAGTTACTAAACGATGGGTTTTGTTTCATAGTTTTATCGTATCGTAAGTCTTTATGAAATTAGAAAACTTTATTTATTTAAAATTTTCAAGTTAATGAAATAACTGGTTTCTGTCACAATGAACTGTAAATACATATTAAACTAAGTACGTTACACTCTAACACTACTTGATCAATTTTATAGTTTATAATTTTGTCTTGAAATTTGTTCTTGTTTCGTGCTTATTGCCTCAGTAGTTCCGAAGATATGTAACTTACGGCAGTCATGTGTTCCATTTTATCACGAGTGACTATTCTTCCAGGGTTGATATAATTATTTGATCATTTGGGGGATGATGTTATGATCACAAAAAACTCGTGCGAAAAACATAGTTACTTTTAAGAAGAGATCCGATCATATTCCCAGACATTGGCATATAATAAGACAGATAGTAATCAAAATCTAGAAGAGAACAATTAAAAGGGTACTATCCTTGCTGAGACACACCTGATAAGAGGAGAGATAAAAATGGAAGCGATAGCTGATGAGGTTCCTTCAGTTGAAGGTATCATACAAAGTGCGGTCAACACTTCATATCTTAATGAAAGTTCACATGCATTTTTGAAAGTTGTTGTAATTGGCAAAAATAATATACGTAAAGTGTCATCTATTGGACATGCTATAGTACAAGCTGTGCTCGAAAGAATCATGTTGACCTCTCTTGAATTAGGCTTAGGTTTATTAGTTCATATTTATACTGCTTCAAGAATTTTAGTGGATATTCTACATAACATGGATTTATCTTCTTTCTTACTAAGAAGTGTTGATATTTTCAACACGTGCTGCGACAGTAACATGCATCTGCCTGCCTGAGTACACTCCAAGAAGTTTTATACACTATGCTGCATAGCAACATTGGATGGTTATGGAGCATTTCGTGGGATGGGAGTTACTGCCATAATAACGCCAGGTGTAAATACATTTCCCAGAGTATCAGTGAAATCAATATCTATAAAGGAGACGGCAGAAATAACTCGTATAAGGATCAAGACTTGTCCACCAAATCCCAGTGGCTTAGGTTTGATTAAGTACACGCCACCTGAAAGGATAAGACAGAGCCGACAATAACTCCATGGGCGCTCTGTTCGAAATTTTCGATGCGACCTCATAAATAGTAATTTAATACTACAAGTTTCGGTACACTCTTGCCCGAAATTATTGGGGCCCCCAAAATTTTTGCGCTCTGTTCGAGGGAACAGCTCGAACACTCCTTCAGCCGGCTCTCGGATAAGAGATTGCACTGATCAAACAAGAGGTATTGATGTGTTGTTGAGTTTATCTGGTTATTTAAATTTACCAGTCCCTTTGAGGTACGGACTGTGCCAAATGATCCACAAAAGTCATCGTCCAGGAAGAGCAACGATTTCTTTTCTGTTTATGATAGACATGGACGCAACCAATCCGGCATGCATTTACTCTACATTACATCACATATCAATCAAAGAAATATAATCACACATCTCTTATTACATTCGGTCGGCCATTGTTCCTAAAAGTTCTCAGAACCATTGCTAATGAGAATTCAGATAGTTCTCTCAAGCAGTTTATATTGAGGCTGGAAGGTCTTTACATCGTAATGAGTTTCCTGGAGTGTATTGGATACATAATGGAAGATTCGGGCCTCAAAGAAGTTCTTGAGATAATTTATGCAGGTAATGCTGTGAAGCATGTGATCACCGGAAAATCCATAGATAGGGAACACTTCATCGTATATGTAGCACTCTTCACCCTACTAATTGAAGAACCAAAGTGTATTAAGGATGAGTATATATCTGAGTCACGTTCATTTCTGGTTGGCTTCTTCAATTCGTTAATAGACGCTAATGTAATATCAAGTTCTGAGACACTGAAAAATCTTGAACAATCTATAGTAACATTTGCTTAGTCTCTAGAAGAAAACAGAACAGATTCTTTATGGCTACAATACATGAGATACATAATATTCTACGGAATTTCATCAAAGCTATGCGTGTTGGGAATTGGAGTTTCGATCTGCAATCCGCGAAAGATATGCTCCTTATTTTCGCTGCATCAGAACACAATGCTTATGCTTCAAGTGCACGCCGGTATTTAAAAGAAATGATTAAATTGAGCGTATCATCATCAGATATTTACCCAAAATTCTGTGATGGGCTGTTAGCTGAAGTAGACTTTTATGGTCTGTACTGCCAATTGATATTATAGAATAAATTCGCATGAAACGTATGAAAGGAAGTGGTGGTTTAATAATCGGACGCTGTATGACTGAAGGGTTCTTTTTCTACGTCCATAATTTCTCAGACGAATGTGACTATATGGAAATTTTGTGGAAAGCCATATTTTACTAGTGAGCAACATGTAAGTATTGCGGGGAAGACGTTTAACAACGCAACGCAGCATATCTCCATCGGGCTTCGCGCTTGAGTCTTCGGTAACCTTAGACCACACATTATAAAATAGTTTAATTCACATATTTGAACACTAGAATACCCCGTACGTATTGAAAATCCACCATCATTATTAGTATATGTACAACGCGTTGAAAGAAATACAAAATCCATTTAGCAATAAACTGTGCAGCGTACAACCATGAGAAAGATACAGACCGAATAACGAAAAAAGACGGGTGAGTCAAGCGCGAGCTCGGTCGACAAGCAATGCGTTCCGTACCAAAACGTATTCCCTGTGCAAGTGCACGTCAGAAGAGAGTTAAAGATACAGAGAAAGTGAACGATTTTCTTAGACAGTTGAATTATTTCTCATGACAAGTCTGACAAACATTACTAAAGGAGTTACGAGTGAAGAGAAAGTCAATGCCGAGCAAGCATAAATGATTGGAAATAACATTTTGGATAAAATCCCAAGGTTGTATGTTACTCATTACTCCATCAAAAGGAATAAACAAGTGTATACGTTAGATACCATACACACAGTTCACATCGAAAATGAGTCATTTCATATTAATCCATAGATTTATAATTAGAAAGGTGTCTTGTGTCTGCCCAAACAAATCAATGTGAATTAGATACATGAGATATTATTTTATAAACTTTGTACTTTTTCTACTGTTCTCTTTGATTCGGAGGGCCTTGGCTCCAAAGCATCAAATTGCAAAGTATATGCAGGAAATGTAGACTTTCTGATCATGCCAGAAAGGCAACATTCAACATTTTGCCTTGTCCATAACAAGGATGAATGCTAAAGACCATTTCAAGTATGACATGAAAACAACAAGAAAGGAACTTGGAGAAAATCTTCCTTCGAACATATTGTTTGTTCATGCCCTTGTTGGTTGTGACAAAATATCTAGATTTCTCTCAATTGGTCATTCAATCTTTTAAATATCTAACAGATGATGAATTTTGTAGAGAAGTTTATGAACTCAATACACCAAATAACACTAAAGAAACTGTTATAGCAGCAGAAGGGAGGGCAATTTTCAAAATATATGCAGCAAAACAAGACGAAACACTCAACTAGTTACGAAGAAGAGTGCTCACAATTAAGGCGTTAAAGCCAGAGTCTCTGCCTCCTACATCTGACTCAACACTATGCGAGTATACCACCAGGTAGAAGCATGCCTTGGTATTGGCCGCCTTTGCAATGGGATGGAAAATGTATGCTGTCAAGGAAGTATGCTGTCTTCAATCAAATGGTCAAAGTCCCCAGCACCAAGCCATCTACATTTAATCAACTGTGCATGTACAAGTCTGTGTACTACAATGATGGGATTCTACAAGTAACAGGAACTATTGTGCCCTGAGTGTTAAGAGACAAGCTGCGCTAATTCAGAATGCCTAATTTTGAAGACGATAATGTACTTACCTCAGAACGAATGACCAAATAATCTTAAAATCAAAACCTCTATGTAACACCGTCTTATGAATATGTAATCTCTGTTACAGCTAAGCACAAGAAAGTTGCTTGTGTTTATTCAGCCACAAACATGAGTGATGGTTCTCTGGTAATTTTGAAGTGCATCGAATGAAAATCAACCATTCAATTCATACACATCAACAAAAGACCGCAGAAGAACATCCACAAAAAATTATATCAACGCCGGATCAACTGTCACTTCAAAAACAAGGGAGCAAACACATGACTATAGTTTAAGTGACATATCTCCAGAACTACTGAGGCTATAAATACGAAACAAAAAGATTTCTCAAGACAAAATTACGAGATATAAAGTTAACTAATTACAGCTTTATAATTTCGTAAATAACTACGATAATGCTATGAAACAGAAACCAACTTTTAGTAAATATCATAGTCACCCATTTTGGTTATCTTAATTCTTTCTATACAATGCACTGTTTATTTTAATTTTAAGGATCCCTTTCGGGCGTCATTATGTCAAGATGGCGGCAAACCTACAGGTCAGAGTGTGGTAGGCACTTCAGCATTGGTTTCCTCATCTTTTTTTTTTTACTAAAAACAGTGTTGGTTTCATTTCTGTTGGCCTCAGATGGCCAAAATATGCCATAACTTTACTAAATTAATTTTTGACTTTGAACATCTATGGCTTAGACCGGGATAAACTAGAGGAAAATATGCGGGAAGTTGTAGTCTAGGGACTAAGGTAGCATCAGAGCATTTACCTGGTGTGACAGGAAACCCACTGGAAATACCTCAGTCCGGATGGTCGGCCGCTGGTGTCGAAATCAGAAACTTCCGAATGCAAAGCCAATGAACTACTACTCTCCCATTTTCAAGCTCATTGTATCCAGAAAAATACTTACCTCATGAGCAAATTGCCGCCACACTTTGGTGGATGACATTGCTAATAGATGGCAGTGTGGTAAGGTGACATTACAGATATGCTCTGGCACAGGAGTGGCGCTATGGAGTCGAGCCACATACCGTCCAGTTGGGCATCGCCTGTAAGCCAACGATGGCCCACTTGCAATATCATTCCATGACGGAAGCCACCTTAAATCGTCCAGTCACTTTCGAGCCACTTCTTGATAGCAGCCGATACAGATCCGGGCGTTGGTCCCCCACAATGTGGCGGGATTTTGCTCATGGGGATGCAGGGTGTCCGTGAAATAATAGTGCAACCAAACTTCGGGAGGTGATTTACATCAAAACAAGAAAAACGTTCCTTTGAAAAAATCGAGAATTTTGAATATTTTGAAGCTACAATCGCTCCAAGTTACGGCGGCGTCGTTACAAATAACGTCATAATTCGACAAATAATGGCGTACACGGTTTCGGATCGGAAATCACATTCGAAGTAGTACCCAATACATCTATTTAAATTATGTTTATGATTGGCAAACACATGCTAGAGAGAATTTCTATGTTTTCCCTATTGAACGATTTAATTCCTTGAAAATGAAATTTTAGATTGCGAAACCTGTATATGCGACACTTCTTCAATAAAAAAATGCTTAAATGGATGTATCGGGTAGTTCTTCGAATGTGATTTGCTTATCCGACACCGCTTACGTCTCCATATGTCGAACTCCTTTATGAAGGTGCCGCCGTGATTTTGAGAGTCTCTATCTCCGAACTCTATGCGTAATTTTTTATTTCTTCAAAGGAACTCTTTCTATTGTATTCGGGAGGTTATATATTGAGAAAATATATGACCTCCCGAAGTTTGCATCATTATTTTGGAAACACCCTTGTACACGTTTCTGTGTTTTTTAATTCCCTACCGCCTCTAGGATTGTTACCTTAGAGTAGATTTCCTTGTGGAGGTTGCCTTAGGTACTGGTACTTCCTCCGGTTGAGTAAATTCAATTTCCTTGATTGTTATCCTTCTACCGTCCAATCTGCTTTCACCTTCGCCCTCATCTTCCACTTCTCCTTGTGCTTCATCAACTTTTTCTTTTACTTCCACTCGTTGTACTTCCTCCTCCCCTTTTACTTTGGCCTTTCTTCTACATCTGCCACAAATCCCCGTTACAAGTCTACGGCTCATCCGTCTTCCTCTCTGTTGATCCTTGCACTGAAAAAGAACATAGTCAAAACTGTATGTTGTTACTTTCATCAAATTATAGAAACAACACTGAGACTTCTTACTTAAAAACATGCCAGAAGGAATTCAATAACATTCGATAATCTTAAGTAAAAAAAAGCATCTATTTGTATCCATTCGTTAGCGAATTCACTGTGCGATGTCGCCTAAGAGATCCTGAAGTTCTTCACACAGTTCAGTTCAGTCCAGTTCATTAAGTTGCCCATGAGGACCGACTCCTTTGGTCATTGCATCGTTGATGCATTCGGACATCATCAGATTTATTTAAGTAAATTAAATAAGAATAAAGTAATATAAATATTTATGTGTAGTTAAGTTATATATTTATGAGTATAATATGTTAAAAAGGTGAAAAAGTACAGAATAGAAAAATATAATGTGATTCATGGCCACCATCTCTATGAAGTGGGAATTAAACATGGGGAAAGGACGTATAACATTATGCATTGTGGAGCCCAGAGCGAAAACATTTCAACAGAGAATAAAGAATTCATGGAATGATGTATTGTGCGTAATAAATGTATGTCATTGTGTTATGTCCAAAGTTCACTAAAAACACTGACGCAATTTGACCACACAGAACTTTACTACATTTAGTCCACACCGAACGGACATAACAAGCACCTGAACAGAGCCCAACAACCCAGATGTTATCACCACCACGTCTAATCGTCGAATTTCTTCACATAGTAGAGATATGATTTTCATGATTGACTCTTAGTTCAGTTATTACTAGCAACGTTGCCACATGCGAAAAAAATAGATCGGAAGATTGATGCTGAAAAATCAAAGATGTCCGAAAAATTATATGTTTACACAAAAACACATACAAATATATATGAGTCATCCACTTGCAAAACCTGTTAAATGTATCCTACAATTTCAAAACCTGCTAAATTAATGTTTGCAATAATGACAACCGAAAGTTTGTATCTTCGCACAGAGACATTTCTAGTCATATTTCATAATTATGTACAAAACATAATAATGAAGAAGCAAAGTTTTGGTACACTTGGTACATTTTTGTCAATAAATTCGAGACATTGTGCTTAGAACAAAAAACGTTTTAAATTCACATCATGTGAGTGACTCACGAATACAACGACAACATGTTTGCATATGAAACTAGATTTCTAACAAACAAACAAAAAATGGATAAAAATGCATGAACTAAAAATAGACATTAAATGAAATTAGTCTTCTGAGATGCGAAGGTTTGGAAGTTTACACATCGATGTTACCAAAAATTACACATTTCCTACATTTTAGAAATTTATATGTCCTGTCCGTCTAAGAGCTCAAAAGGGATGTCAAACGTAGTTTGTGTTCTCTACAACTCCCATACGTTCTTGCTCTATGAAGATATCCTAGAAAAAGATCAATTTTCAGGTCTTCCTATTAATCTTCATAGTGTATCTTCATCAGTGTTTTGATATCTTCGTCCTTCTTCGATTTCAGCGCGACACCTTTGGGGATAGCAGTTGCTAGGTTCTGGTTCTTGAAACTCTTTCCTCTTTTGATTACAGATTTGGATTCCCCGCCTTTGAAGTTATAGAAAGGTTGCCTTGTACTAGGCACGCATTCTTGTTCTTGGTTTCGGTGATTTTTAATTATTTTATTTTGAAACTTAAAATGCCAGTTCCCTGATTCTTTAATCTAGTCTCGAAGAGGCCAATCTTCTCCCAGGCGGATGAATCTTCTCCGTAGCCAAAATGATGATTACGTAATATTCGAAGATCATAAATATAGTATCACATGACTTTACATACTTATCTTATTATTTACACAAAATATTTTCTTACCTTCTTTTGCCTTCGCAACATTCCTTTTCCAGGCTTCTGGACGTAGTTCCTTCTTTCGAGGAACACTGGTCTCGTTGCAACCTCTTTCCGTGTGTGATTTTTCGGGGTATTGTTTACTTTCGCAGGATCAACGTTTATAAACTGAAACTCGATGACAATACCTTCAATATTATTTGTACTGTTTGCATTGTCACCCATCTTAAATAACTAATATTTTACCAGCCTAATAACAGTCCCTGCACACACTTCAGTTACAGTTAACTTCAATAAAGTCATGTAAATAAACAACCCACTGCTGATTATAGTCACAAGGAGGTTGAAAGCAGTGTTACTAATATCATTGCGTGAAAGTCAGAGCTGCCGAAACAAACTATAGGGAAAGGAAAAAGCAAAACATTCCCTTTGAATCCCCTCATAAAGTTCCGAGATTTTAACAGGTTTTGCATATGTATTGTTCCGAGCGGTCATGTTGCGATTGTGATTTAACTGGATTTGCAAGTGAACTGATTTTAACGGATTTTGAACGTGTAGCCATTGCAATTTTGACAGGTTTTGCTAGTGGACTTGACTTTCTCATTGCCTTTGTAAGCGGTTTTAGAGTGTTTGCTTGTGGTTAACTTCAGATCTTTGTAGAGGATGCTGAGACAATTCAAACGATCATTAAAACTTGATTTCTAAAAAAAATGTCGTTTAAGAGGTTTCGCAAGTGGACGACTCATATATATTTGAAAACTAGAAAAAATGAAGAAAATCAATCGCACCCGGAACTTTCCACTCGACCTTCATAAACTACAACAACGCAAATACGACTTTTTCATAAAAATGAATTTGAAATTTTGACTACAATCCTGTCCGCAAAAAACAATGGAGTGAGCATTATTTAACTCAACAGAGAACACACTTCCTCTCAAGCACTCCGCCAAAATCGCATATGTACGTTTCATATTTCCTAACTCTGCAACTCATCTCTGAAGTTCCACAGTTTCTCTCGCAAGAAATGTGAGCTAAACACGGCTCTCATCTTGTTTCGCTGTCAACGATAATTCACAAATCACTTTCCCCGCATCTAAAAGTTGGTTTTCATACTGAATAGACCCAAAACCTCCTCACTCATATCCCGAAGCAAAAGCAGCGACAACAACTCCTAACTTAAAATGACATTGAGGAAGAGGGAATCAAAGCACTCGCCTCTTCGACCGAGCTGTACAAGACAGAAAAACTGGCAACATCAAGCCAGTTTTCATCACGAACACCTACTTCTCAAAGATTTCTTCTAATATTGTTCCCCCCAACGACGTCTCGGTCTCCCCAAAGCTCTCTTTCCATCCGGCTTTCCAACCAGGATAGAATATAATATTTCTTTTCTCCCCCCACCCGAACTACATGGCCTGCCCATCTTAGTCCTCGTGATTTCATTGTATTTACAACATCTGGTAAATCGTACAGTCCGTGGAGTTCTTCATTATGCAGTCTTCTCCAGTCTCCACTCATCTCGTCCCATTTCGGCTCCTCTTATTTTCAAATACACGTAATTTATGTTTATGTGACTCTCATATACATACAGTCTCTTTAAATTCTTGAATTGATTTGCCCCATGCTTTTGTTTTTAGTCATACATAAACAAAATTATTTCTCACTTTTTAGTACGAATTGTTTAAGGGGGAACACAAGCCATAAGAAGCAAGGTTAAAAACGGTTTCCATAGTTGCAACTAAACTACTTAAATTTAAGACGTGTAATTTCACGCCATAATAGGTATAACATTAAGCAACAACTTGTGACCCAAAATTTATGCCTATATTAGTATATAAAGGAAATAAAAATATTTTAAAAAAACTAGTTCTGTTTCTCAGGGTCGCAGATAGATGGCGCATGAGGGTTCACTGAATATACCGATGCGACGTATCTGCAGAAATACAGTATAAAGAAAAGATCAAAAGTGCAATTGGTGGTCTTACATGAAAGAGAAAAGTAGTCTGATTGTGCTAAAAAGAGTTTTATTTGTCTTACAATTGAAACAACTGAGATTCTTTTCCGACCAAATTTGAGATGTGTCTCAGTTAGTTATCTCGCTGTCTTGACAAAAACAGGTTGAGCTGTAGTGTTTCAAACTGCGAGCTCTTTGTAAGTGATTCAGCCGTTCAGTGCTTGTAGAGAAACTGGTGGGAGTATTTTACTGCTTACGAAAGAAAACCAAAACAGATGATGTCAGCACAAAGGCGAGTGAGGGAAAGCGAAGGTCAAGACCACACAGTTACAAGACCGTAGAAAAAGAAGGGTGACTTGTGATTGACTGACCAGCCATTCTCAATGCTAAAAATGTATGTAGAACAGAAGACGGGCTTGGAGTGGGTGACACACAACGCAGTATATTATATTTCCACTTGCCCTGGTATTTCTATTTACTGTTTCCGAAGGTAGGCAGGCTGTAGGAAAGTCCTTGAGTGGGTGGGGGGTTGAAATGGCGGTAAAGATTAGTTATATATAGACTTCTTTCTATACTCTGTGACGGCGCGTGGTTTTCTTTTTACAAGCTCTTCAGAATTGCACGGGACTTTTAGAGTGACCAGTTTACTTGAAGAAAAAAAAAAAAAACAGAACACAGTGTCGTCTGAATATCGGTCATCTGGCCTCCAATTTTTAATATTTTGTCCCTTCATTTTTAGCATTTAAATAATAGGCTGGTATGCAACTCGGACAAATTTATTTTCCGAAAATTATATCGCGACATGATAATCGACAGAATCACGTAGAAGAGAGTCGTGCCAGTTTTGTATCTTTAGTAAGGCTCTGCCGAAGTCTTCCTACTGTATACACCAGGGATCGGATCTAGAAATCTTCCCCCCCCCTTACAAAATACTTTTAAGGTCTCCCCACTCAACCTTA